>CDMY01000600.1:0-45171 GCA_001179505.1 Vitrella brassicaformis | reverse complement strand
ACGTCGACATATGTGCGGGATGTGGGTGCACTTGCATGGCTTCGTGTGGTGTGGTGTGCCCTCAGGTCGGTGCTGGCGAGGCGAGTGGCGTAGAAGGAGAGGCAAGCGACACATCTGACGCACCTCACTCGGTAGGTTCTCGAAGAGGAGAGAGAGCATCAGTGGCGCCGGGCAATCTGATGCACATGTGTGTGTGCAGGCCCATGCTGCTGTGAGGGCGGATGGCTCCTCGGTGCCCTCTTTCCTTGCCGCTACTGCTAGTGCTGTGTCTGCTGCTGGTGGCCGGGGTATGAGACGACAGAGGGATGACACGGCGACCCATAAGATGCACCAAGAGCCGTCTGTGTGTGTGTGTGCAGGTGGTGTGTCGGGGGACCTTGGGCAAGGAGGAGAGAGCAAAGGCCAGCAACAGCTTCAGGAGGTCAGTGTGTGAAATGCACTGACAGACATGGCTCTCGGGATTCATTGCTCTCACTCCCCTTGTCTGTCTGTGTGTCTGTCTGTCTGTCTGTCTGTCTGTCAGGGTGTCGGCGGTCTGACGAGTGAGCCGCTGTGCGAGTGGACGACGTCATGCCCCTTCTTCACCACTAAGATGACCTCAGTGCTGCCTCGCGAGGTCGAGAAGGGGCCGGCGGAGATGACAGAGGGCAACCACCACAACAAGATCATCGCGCCACGTGCTCTCAACAAGAGCGGCAGCCACAGCAGAGGCCGGTCGTCTTTCGTGTCGCCTCGAGTGGTGTCCCGGTCGCCGCATGATGACACATCACCCTCTGGCCAGCACACGTCTGATGGACAGGTGAGGCAAACCCAACCCAACAGGAACCCCTTGCTGGCGCCATGCAGTCCATATCTTTCTGTCCGCCCAGGAGCATCCCGTCAGCTACTTGTTCGTTGGCAGCCGAGGCCATCTGCCCGACATCGTCACGGTTGCCCGCCTGAGGGCCACATCGCGGCGCATCCGGGCTGCCTTCACCATAGCTGAGCTGCGCACCCGCCTCGCCAACTCACTGAGCCGTGACGGAGATGGCATCAACACTCAGCATCTGCAGCTGGTGCAGTTCGACCCATCTCTGGGGATGGGTGAGCTCATGGCGGCGGTGTGGATAGCCGAGGAGGGCGGGCGGTGGGAAGAGATGCGAGAGGTGCTGCAGTGGGCCAGCCAGTGCCGCTACTGCACGCTGCCCCTCAACCTCACGACAGATGACATCAACACACACGCCAACAAGGCGGTAAGGCACGCACACACACAGGGGCGGGAGAACAGGGAGGCCTCAGTCATTCCTCTCTCTCTCTCTCTCTCTCTGTCTGTGTGGTGTCGTGTAGGCGTATGGATCGGTAGCTCGTGTGTTGGCGCAGTTCATGATGGTCGGCCGCCACGTGGACTTCGGCAAGAGCAGCCGCCTCCAGATCTTCCGCCATGGGAATGGTGAGGTGCGGGCCATCAAGGACACGCCCGGCTTCCGGCTGGATGTCAACCCGCCCCTCCCCGGTGCCGGCCATCTGTATGAGCGGCACCGACTGGAGCACGACCCGCCAGTGCACAGCGAGATCTTCTACTCGGGCAGATAGTTGTCGATCCTCCCGACCACCGATGCGTCGCTATCGTCGTTCGCCAAGAGCATGGTCATCGTCCACTTCAACGGGACTCACCAGACCAATAGCACATTCATATCGCCCAACAGGTACCACATCAATGGCACCAGTTGCAAAAGGGGTGCGTCTGTGTTTGTGTTTGTGTGTCTGGTTGGTTCAGGCGTGTTGGTGGCGGCCGTCTGGATGGCCTCCTCACCCAGTCGCCCCACACACCCGTGGCCGGGTGCACCACCACAATGAGCTGTGACGGTGACATACGGGATCTGGTGCTGACCAACAGCAGCCACAACTTCGTCGCGTGGATGAACGTGAAGGGTTGTGGCAACGGCATCGGTAAGTATGACAGGAAGGCAGCTCTGGTGGTCACATATCACCAGTGCTGTCTGTGTGTGACTGTCTGCAGTGTGCGTCAGTGTTCTGACGACCGAGGCGCCCGTGCGTGTGAGGGGTGCCTTTAAGGACCGCTTCCTCTTGACCACTCAGCTGGCCCGTGTGGCGTTGAGGCGGGTGGCGCCATACGTCTTCGACGGCCAAGTAGACGATAACAGCTACGATGATGACGGTGTGGACAGGGAGGGAGGGACACACACACATGGTGGCCATGGATGGACGGATGGCGTCTCTTCTCTCTCTCTCTCTCTGTGTGTGTGTGTGTGTGTTGTGTGTGTGTGTGTGTGTGTGTGTGTGGTGTAGATTCCGACGGCCATGGCGGTGGTTGGGATGATCTGGATGACGACATCAACGGAGAGGACAGCGGAGGTACACAGGAAAGAAGACACACCACACATGTCCTGACGTCTATGCGCGACATCCAGGTGTGCACGTGTGTCTTCATGACAGGTGACAGTGCATCGGCTGACGAGGAGAACGGCGCCTGAAATCACTCGACCCATTTAATACCGGCACCACAGGTGTTCGATTCTTCTGTGAGGATGAGGCTCTGCTGGTGGGGCAGCGACGTGAGTGTGTGGGGGGGATGGGAGTGTGTGTGTTCGCGGAGCCTGATTCTCTCTGAGTGGTGCTGAGGAGACCTCCACGGTGGGTGTAATAAACGAACGTATCAAGTGTGACCAACGACGGCGCTGTGTCATCGGACAGACAGACAGACAGACAGGTATCTCCCTCTCAGTGTGCTCCATCCTTCCAAGACACACCATGTCGCCCATTGTACTCTGTGCTGTCTTCACTGTGTTTGCGTGACTTGCCAGACCTCCGCCGTGCTGACCGCACTGCATGGCGCTATGCATACGAGCCGATACTTGACGCCACCGCACTCACACACACCTCAGCCGAGTGTGCTGATGGCGAAGGGGACGCATTGCCTTCGTCTTTTTGCCTTTCTTGCCGGTCACGGCGGCCGTCAAGAGGCCGCCCAGCCCCCCGGGCAGCCCAACAGGCCCTCGGCAGCGGCCGCAGAAGCCGATCGAGTGAGGATCGAACGGCTGATTTTCTCAACAGTGGCAAATTCGTTTTCTGATTTTATCGGCTGAGGGGGTCCTCTGTGCAATGGCACACACACATCCCTCGAGAAAACTCGCGAACGAAGCGAAAAAAGCCGAACGGCCCGCAATTTCAAGCTCGCAAAATGAGACCGATGGGGGAATTTCGACGCATTCTGGATCGTTGAGAGCCTCACGGAAGCAGCGGCAATGAGCCTCGTCCGCTGTGGATGAGCCAACCGCCCTCAAGCTGCTCCACCGACCCTCGCGGCCTGTGCTCGTGTTGCTGAAAGCACCGGCTCGTGGAGAAGCTCAGCAGGGCAGCAGACATCGCAATCCCGGTGCCATTGATTGCCAAGTGCTCCAAATTTGGTAGCTTGGAAGCTGAGCTGGCTCCTGAGCGGTTGAGCGCACAAGAGAGTCCTTGGCACATCCGTCAGTGCATTTCGCATCTCAGCTGTGTGTGTGCCGTTGTGCAGGTCCCATTAGCATGACGGACGCATCGGTGGCCGCTGCAGGTGGGCAGCAGGCAGGCAAAACATGCACAGTGACATGACGGAAGGCTTCTGTGTTGTGCTGAAGGCCTCACACACACACATCCTGGCTCATCGACTGTCTGTCTGTAGGGCTGAGTGCCCAACCTGAAGTGGCACTGGTGGAGCCTGCTAGAGATTCCGCCATTGCCCGCCTTGGGCGGGGCCTGACCCCCTTTACCACCACGAAGGCCTTCGCCGGCAGCCCGGCGTGGGCGGTCGCCTGTCAAGAGGCGATGATTGACGCTGCCTGCGCGTGAGTGCATCTGCACGGGAATTCAGGGACACTGGCACGTCACGAATCTCGCCTCAATCTCTCTCTGTCTGTCGTGTTTGTGCGTGCAGCGGGAGGGTGCCGGTGAAAGACCCACTCCAGCAGCACCGGCGCCTGCCAGAGAAGACGCTCGAGTGCCTGAAGGAACGGGTGCTGGCCGACATGAAGCCCGGCAGCCGCTTCCCCACCCGCGAGGAGATCAAGAAGCTCAAGGGAGGACCGAAACCCAAAGTGCGCGAATCGATGGATGAAGGAGACGCGCCCATCGGATGACTGTTGTTCTCTCTTATTGAATTGCTCCCTCAGATCCTCGAGGGGAAGGTGGAACTGATCCACAAGAAGCGGCTGGGCCATCACCCCGATGTCCAGCTGCCCGACGGTTCCTATCCCCGCTTCGAGTTGTGGCACGTAAGCCAGCCACCCACCCACCCAGAAAGACTGTCCACACACACATCCTGGCTCATCGATTGTCCGTCTGTCTGTCTGTCTGTAGGGCCGCGTCGACCTCTTGCAGTGGCACGGGTGGACCCCTGTCGAGATCCCCCTCTCCGAGCCGTGGACCTGGGTCGACCGGCCCGTCCCCTCCCCCTCCTTCTCCCACTAAGCGCCCCAGCCCCCACCCGCCATGCCCACCACGCCCCCCACCCCCGCCACGGGCGGTGCATCGCAGACCTCTTCTGCACCCTGGGACCGAAAGCAGACGTGCTCCACCGAATGGGTCGTGTACTTGGCTGTGCAGATGGGCGTGTGGTTTCCTTTTGGCAAATTGGGCTGCATGGATTGGAACGATGTGTCCATGGGTGACCGAACGATGTGTGGATACGAAAGATGCAGCTCTCAACCCGACTGCATGTCATGCTCACCAAATCCGCACGTGCTCACTCCGGTCTAATTGGCGTCAGGCCTGCCTACTCAACTTGCCTGACCTGAATCTACACGCACTCATTCATGCACACACGACACACCATAAACTCATCTGACAAATAGCATCTCGACACGTAATTCCAGCCGTCCCCACATGCAGTGCGATCGCATGGTGGTCAGAATAGCTCTGCGACGATGAGCACCACGGTGGCTGTCCAGCCTGTGAACGGCGCCGCACCCAAACCTCGCCCACTCCGCTCGTGGTAGCTCTCATACATGTAGCCCTGCACACACGCATAGGGACGCACAGAGAGAGAGGAGATACCGAGGCCTGCAAGGTCATTCCAGAAAGTGCATTACCTGTTTTTCGTATGCGGTCATGATGGTTGCAACGAGACGCTCGCGAAGCTCCCAATACAGCCTGCATGCGCCCAAGACAATCCCATGGTTAGATCGACAGGCACTGCACGTGCGTATATATTCCCGTCCCTCTCACCTGTCCATCGAGGCCCTGAGCGGCCCCGGCAGCGTCACATCGCCACTGCCGCCCTCCTCCCTGTCTAGCAGATAGTACTTTTTGATGGCCCTCAGCGCCAGGAAGTTGATGTTGATCCACACGTTGCTGCGCCAGTAGTTCTCCCCGCTCCCAAACAGTACATCGCTCTTGGAGAGGCTCCGCAGCCCCGCCCTCGACCACAGACGATCCTCACTCAGCATCACGTCATCCACTATGGCCGGCAGCTGCTTCCCCAGCCATGTGGAAGACGAGCCGGCAGGTGTTTGGTCGGCGAGTATGCCGAAGAGGAAGGGGAAGAGGGAGACCACACCGATGTGTGGCGACGTGGCAGCTTTGGTGGGCATCTTGGGTCGCTTCTCGAGGGGCAGAGAGATGGTACATCCTTCACACTGGCAGTGCTGCGGTGAGCTGCCGCACCACCCGGATGGCGAGCAACAGGGGGAGGGGCTGTACGGGTCACACTCACCTACACGCACATGCAGACACAGACAGAGGTGCGCACGCAGATATCAAGCCACGCTCGCAGTTTCAGTTTCCCTACCAGGTTTGCCGTTGTCCTGTTTGAACTCCTCTCCACATCTCCCATCAGTCCGCCATGGCGGCACCAGCATGAGGGCGCCGGTGCGTGTGGTGGGCTGCTCGCCCATGTAGTCTGCCAGCAGCCCCGTCGAGGGGTCGTATAGCTTGGTCTTGTCCTTGACGAGGAAGTCACGCAGCTGGGTCACCTCCTTGCTCCACTGCGAGACGTCTTTCTGCGTGAGAGAGGTAGACGGGGAGTGGCTCAGCAGATACCTGACATACACACACATTGGAACAGAGCATAAAGACAGGAGTGCAAGTGATGCTGTGTGTCTTTTCTGACTTGGTGAGCTTGAGCATTGCTGAAGCCATGACGATCATCCACACGTGGAGGTCCAGGTGGCACTCAGTGGTGGTGGGCAGCACCCCCCGTGGGTAGTCGTCGAAACCACTGCCGTATGTGTGTGCGGTGGTGCGCTGGTGCCACCTGTAGCACCCCTTAGTCTTGGACGCCTGGCTTTTCTTGAGGAAGTGGTACCACTGACTCAGCCGGGGGTAGAGGGATGACGCCACGGCAGACAGCAGGGCGGGGTCGATGGCCTGCCTCCATTGCGACTCGCCCGCTGATGGCGTCGAGCAGTCGGCGGCCGAATTGTCGACCAGCGGGTCGTCAGGGGAGGATAGTACGGCACACTTGCCGTTCTCCTGACGCGCACATGGCAAGCCGTGCATGCAGACGTTGGCATGGTCGTGGCGGTGTTTGATTCTGTACCATTGCCGCATCGATGAGGTCCATCAGCGGCAGCACGAGGCTGGGCGGATTCGCTACCTGCACACACAGCAATGGACAATCGAGAGATGTGCTACTGGGCATCATACAACCCCGCCCGTCCCTGACCTCTCTGCTTTGCAGCCGGAACTGCTCGGGCACTCTGGTCAAGGCCTCCTCGCACAGGGCAGGCTCACGGGGGATCCATCCGTCGGTGTCCATGAGCCCCATCCAGTGCACCAGCACGTCGAGGAACACGCGGCTGTCCCACTTGCTGATCACCATACCATGGAAGCCCTCGTCCCACAGAAATGGACGTGGGAAGAACGACCGGCTGGGGACCGCAGAGAAGGCCGTCAGCGTGCGTGGCTTGGCGCCCTTGGCCACGGGGAGAGGGCCGTGGAAGTAGCCGAGGCCGCCGATCAGGTTTGAGAAGGCCGCCTTGGCCACTTTCTCGTAGCTCGTTGGCCAGTCCTCCCCGCCTCCTGTCGGCTTGACAGGGAATATGCGCCGATACTTGTCGTGAAAGGCCGCTGACTTGGCATCAAGCAGTTGGGTGAGGTATTCAGAGGGGGAGGGGGAGAGGAGGGCGTTGACTGTTGCGTCATCCAGTGCCTCCAGCGACGCTCTGGTGAAGAAGTGTGTGTCGATAGTGATGCCGTCTGCAGGTGGCTTGACGAGCAGCTGCAGGAACACCAGCTTGGCAGAGTCATCCGTGGTGTCCTGTAGCACGGCGATCTGGGGTGCAGGGGGTGGGGAAGGGCCGCCTGTGGGTGCGTCAGTCTTGGCCTTGACCTTTTTCCGCTTCAGGTGCTGCGAAAGGTGATGCTCCGCGTTCCACACAGTCTTGACGGCCGGATCGTCCTCATCGTCGAGAGAGAGGGAGTGATAGAACACCTTGATTGCCGTCCCGTCAGCCGCTGACACCTCAACTAGAGACCGAAAGTCTCCAATTCCGCT
The DNA here is from genome assembly GCA_001179505.1 of Vitrella brassicaformis. Taxonomy (NCBI): domain Eukaryota; family Vitrellaceae; genus Vitrella; species Vitrella brassicaformis. The sequence goes on along the minus strand of CDMY01000600.1, from coordinate 37,700 downwards.
CTCCTTGTGCGGCACAGATCCCGTCAGGCCGACCCGGAGCTTGCCGCTCTTTGTAAAGCCACTCGCGTCGATGTGCTTCTTGCCGTCTTTGGTCTTGAACGGCGTCACTTGCTCGTCGACGACAACATGGCCGCTCTCATCCTCCACACCGACATACACAAGTAGGCTCACTGCCTTGGTGTCGTCCTCCGCCAGCGGCCTGGCCACGACCCGAGTGTGGAAGATCTCCCCCGGCCTGTCGGCATGCTTAGCAAAGGACGTGTGCAGCAGCACGTGGGACCTGTCATCGACGATCTCCTGATAGCCGTAAGAGGCGCCGTCATGCTCCAGCCATCCGAACTGCCGCACCTTCTCGTCTTGCTTGCAGTCATGGTGGATCTCCAGGCCATCGGGGCGGGACCATGCCAGCCCATGAAGGACGCTGAGAGGGTCTCGTGACCGAGTCCCGAAGTAGACGCCGGGCCGATAAGTGCCCCATTTCATTGTTGCGTTGTATTCGGCCGTGTAGAGGCTGTCAAGGCTGCTGATGCTGATGGCCCCTTCGATGGATAACAGAAGCAGAATCAGGAAGACGCACACGGCCGAAGAGATCCAGTACATATTGCCCAGATTTAGCAAAGCCGGTGATAGAGAATGTCTTCTGCGTCCTTCTTCGTGTTTGTTGAATGAAAAGCCTCCCTCTTCTCACTTGCGAGCTTAGCTTGCGAGCGCAGAGGAGCTGCTTCTAAGCAAGATCTGACGGTGCTACGTTCATCGCGATGTGGCAGAAACTCGACACGCTTTGGTATAGGCGCACGGATCTGTATTCCCTTCATCCGACGGACTGGGCGGCAGATCGGGACAAACTGAGGCTCTCTGTCGTCGCCGCAGCGCCATTCGGAGGACCTATAGGTAACAGACAACACGGAAAGCATCTGTCATGAGTGTCCGCATTTGTCCTGCACCTTCAGCGACTGTGCGCAATGAGAAGATATTCCAGCCTTCCCGAGGCGCGCTGCGCCCGCAGCTGCAGGTCGGCACAAGCACTCTGCAAGATCAGGCAGGCGCAGAGCCGCACACTTCGCCTTTGTGTCTGTCTGTTGATTGCGCAGACCTACACGGCGGCTGGCCGTCGGTTGGGTTCGGCTCAGTGGACGTTCAGGGAGCTCATTGCCATGGAATGGGCCGACGAAGAGGTGACATACAAACACCAGGAATGATGGATGCACAGCGCACACACGAAGGGTGCTGGTCGTCTTCTGCGCGGTCAGGTGTTGGTGTGCGTGTTTGGTGACGGTGTGGTGCGGACCTTCTCGGCGCTGTGCGAACAGATGCACTTCTTCACTGTCGACGAGCGGATCAAGAATGAAGTGAGAACCAACCCACATCTCACCAACAGGATGGCGTGATTGATGCCCTTGATCATCATTTGTCGACATGGTTGTGTGCAGGGCGGCGTGATCCAGGCGTGTGTGTTCGACAATGGTGTGGTGCTGCTGTCGGCCGCCCTCCGCCTCTACGCCAACTTCTCACTCGAGAGGGCCCAGTGCACACGGCTGGCGGACGCCGGCCTTCGCAGCCCTCCCATGAGCATGTGCGTCCTCTTTCCGCCACACCAGTCGGCACGGGCGGCCGCCAACCTCCACGTGAGGACGCCCGATGGCCGCCCGGCGGCCGTGTCACCCTCTCTGTCGTCCACGAGCATGAGTATTGCCGATCTGCGTGTGCTGGTGGCTGCTGAGAGCGGCCAGCTGCTGCTCGTGGACAACAGCCAATCTGTGGACCTCAAGTAAGGCTGGACGGGCTGCACTTGGGTGCAGTTTGCTCGGCATGTATCACCTGTGGGGTCTCCTTGTATATATTGTTAGGTTGGAGGATGGTCCTTTCTGCGCGCTGGCCGTCTCTCGGAGCCACCGACTGGTGGCTTGTCTATCGAGGACAGGGTCAGGAGCAGCACCAGACAATGACAACGCAGCTGGAGGGGGAGGATACGGGTGTGTGTTGCGTATGTGTGTCAGCATCTTCAAGGTGTTGTCGTCGCACAACTTGACGAGGCCGCTGGACGTCGCCACTCTGGATGTGCGCAAGAAGCCCAAACAAATGGTAGGGTAACAGAGAATGAACGCTCCAGAAGATCAACAGCCAGCCCCGTTTGCTGTCTGTGTGTCAGGTGTGGTGCGGCGACGACTGTATAGCCCTCCACCTCGTCACACCCACACCCTCGGGCGGCTCACAAGTACACCGGAACACACGATGCACCCGCAATGGTCGGTGCAGGCAATGCACTGGTGGCTCTTTCTGTCAGCACATGGTGTTCCTGGGTGGTCCCAAGAACGACTGGCTGCCTTATGCCTACGACACGTCTGTGTGCCTCGTCAGCGAACTCGACGGCGTCCGCATCCTCACAGCCGACAAGAGCGAGATGCTCCACCGAGTGCACCCTTCCACGGAAGCCATATTCAGGCAAGGATGACACGTACGAGGCAGTCCACCCACAGACACGGTGCTCCTTTCTATGCCTGTGTGTGCATGACCTGTTCAGCATTGGGAGCTGCGAGGCGCCGGCCATGTTGACGTATGCTCTGGAGAAGTACGAGGCCGGCGACGTGGCCGCAGACGAGTCCCTTAGGGCCATCAAGGAGGAACTCGGCGAGGCGACCACCGCGTGCATTGAGGCCGCAGCACATGAACCAAACCCTGAACAGATCAGACAGCTGCTTAGGTGCGCAACCACGTGACGTATCTAGATCTTGATTCACTTTTTAGATCCCTTGTTGCCGGTGGTGCGTGTCATCAGGGCGGCGGTGTTCGGTCGTCATTTCCTGGACACCCCCCCCGACCCAGTGCCCTTTGTCGAGGCGTGCCGCAACATCAGGGTGTGTCTGGCCGTCAGGGGACCGCCATACGAGATACCCATCACAGTGGCACAGCTGCAGAAACTCGGAATCGCCAACCTCATCGACAGACTCGCCAAGTGAGCAGAAAACAGCGCTGGCAGACGCAGCAAAGCGTGCTATGTTTCTGTGTGTGCAGGCGGCGTTATCACCTGTTGGCGTATCGTCTGTGTGAGTACGTCGGTCTGCCGGCGTCCAAGGTGTTGCTGCACTGGGCGACCGAGAAGATCCGGCACACTCTGGAGCTGACGGACGACCAGCTGTGTAAGGAAATCGTCAGGCGCTTCCACGGATGCCCCAACATCTCGTACTCGGCGGTCAGCAGAGATCGTTTCTCGTTTCAAACACACAGACATTGTCTGCCTGCCTGTCCGTTGCTCACAGGTGGCGAGTGTGGCCGCAAATGCAGCCCGTCCAAACCTGGCATGTATGCTGCTCGAGCATGAAATCAAGAGCCAAGTGAGACAAGAACCGGAAGACCCACATACAGACGGCAACCTGTCTATCTCCATCTGTCCATCAGGCTCAGGTGCGCATGTTGCTGAAGCTGGCCGAGACGCGGCTCGCGACTGACAAGGCGGTGGCGAGTGGCGACCCCGACCTGATCCTCGAGTGTCTGGCGGCCCTGACCAGCGGATGGATGAGACCCACACCTATTCCCACACACCCACCGCTCACACACACCGCAGCACAGGCACCTGGGTCGACAACACGGCGCAGAGATGACGCGTAGGGAACAAAAAAGAAACGCGAGAGCGACACGGCGCCATGTAAATGTGTCCCCGCGTCTCTGTTTGTCAGTATGGACAGTGGTCTTGGCGCTTTGCTGGAGGCCATCAAGGACCGGCCAGCGGCTGCCGACCTCTTTGTCGCCATGTGCAAGCGGACGCAGAAATGGGAAGAGGTACAAAACACACAACACACGACAGGGGCAACCTTCGTGCAAACACAAACCTCCCGTTGTTGTCGTATGTGTTCAGCTGCAGCGTTACTACGACAAGCGCGGCAGCTACATGCAGGGCGGTGTGGTGAGCCTCACCCTGGCCCTGCAGAAGGCCGACTGGGAGCAGCGCAAGCCGTGGCTCACCCTCGCCGCACAGTTCTTCAACCCAGCCACACACTCGTCAGCCAAAGGTGGGCTCGTCAACAACAGAGACCCAACAATCGACGCGTGATGCGTCTTCTGTCTGTGCGCGTATGTGTGCAGGTCCGAGTGAGCATGCGTCCAAGTTTGCCTTTGAGGCGACGATGGACCAGCTGGACCTGCTGGGGCAGCAGCGCGACCTGGAGCTCAAGGCACACACACAGGGGTGGAGGGGAGGGCCGCCCCGGTTCGTGGGGCTGCCCCTGGTGGCCACGCTCAGGCAACTCATACTCAGGTGATGCAACCGACATGCCAAAGACACACACACAGTATTCATCATGCTGTGTTGTTTGTCTACGCAGGGGTGAGATGACTGAGGCCGACCATCTGCGTCAGCACTTCAAGGTGCCAGACAAGCGATACTGGAGGGTCAAGATCGACGCACTCGCCGACAGGTATGTGCTCGGCGATACGATACCAACAAGGATTGCACACATCTCCTGTGTGGTGTCTTCCTTCAGCGGCAACATCGACGAGCTGCTGACCTTCGCCCAGCTGCGCACCTCGCCCATCGGCTATGACCCCTTCATTGCCGCCTGTGTCCGCGTGCGTGCCGTCGATGCGGCTGTGAAGCTCATCCCCCGCCTGCGTGACCCAGAGGCCCAGGCTAAGTGGTTCTCACAGCTGGGTCTGAATGAGGAGGCTGAGGCGGCGCTGAGGAGACCGCCGACCTCACAGCAGCTGGGCGGGGGGTTCCTGCAGACGCTGACAGGTGCGGTGAGGCGGCTGGGTCAGGGGCAGCCGGGCAGTGCAAGTGCCTCGGCGAGTCCCATGATGGAATGAGCGTGAGAAGTGTAGATGTTGTTGTCGGTTAGAGCGCTGGATAGTGTGATGTGCCGTGATTCTGCATTGTTGTCGTGCTGCGTGACAAGACAGACATCTTGATAAGACGAAGCAAGTAACAGTCCATGGCAGACCGTCTGTCAGCACATGGATGTAGATCAACAGACTCAAGAGCAAAAGCGCGATTGGCGTCACTTAGCGTGCAAGAGGGGCTGCTACGGACCTCCGCAGCCAGTCACACGAGTAATGTGTGCGTCGATAGGTCCATTTCGTGAAAGAATGCTTTCAGCCACTTCGCCCGACCAACACAGTCAGCCCCCCTCCCACTACAAACACACCAACCTGTCCCTCACCCCCACATCACCACCGTCCCTCTGTCGATGACGTCACATCACCACCGTGCATCAACCATCCCTGTTGGCCATGTATGACCATCAGGATGCTGACGGCGCATGATGTCTGACCTTCTGGGCGCCGTGCCGGCGGACCCTGAAGATGAAACCACCTCTCCACGAGGGGCCCGCAAAGGTGATGCCGAGGCCGTGCGTGCCGCCAGGAGGGAACCGTCTGCGGCACTCCTCCTCAATCGCCCTTCGCACGGCCTCTCTATCAGCACCCTCCCGAAACCGCGGGAAAACCGTCAGCTCCTGCATGCCCCGCAGCTGGAGCAGTGGCTCGACGCACGACATCACCTCCACACCCACATCACCATGAGGTACTGCACATAGACACACATGCACCACCACCATGTGTGCAGCATTGTCTGTCCTCCCTCCCTCCCTCCCTCCAGTGTTGCTTCCCACCCACCGATCATTTCGAACTTCAGTGACGAGACCTCCGGCAGCTAGTCCTCATCCCACCTTACACCGGCCCCACCCAATCCGCCCAATACTCCACCGATGTCCACACGTAGCGTCTTGCCACCCCCGGCCCGTCGGAGCAGCCCCAGAAGGTCGGCGGCCATCACCGCACCCGATGAATTTGATGGGCCGACCGTCACGCTCGCGATCTTGGGCATTTTCTGTGCCAGCACACCACCGGGCTCACACAGCCGACCGTCCACAATCGCAAGCTTTGAGGCTGCGGGGAATGCGTCAGCTGGGAGAGCAGCGAGAGCGGAGAGGGTGGGCAGCGGGCGGCTGGCGAGGGCCCCCAGATTGTCGACCGAGACGTCCACCTTTTTGGCCGAGGGGAAGCGCAGAGTGTGGAAGAGGTCTGTCTCGGCCTGAGGGGGGCTGCGAAGCTCCTCCTGACGAGATGCGTCGACACGCCACTCGACGGTCGCGGCCTGGCCGGCGATCATGTTGAATGTGAAGGTGAAGAGACGGTAGGAGGTGGCAGGCACTATGGCGGGGAGGTGGAAACCGACGCGCAGCCCTCTATCTCGCAGGTATGGCGTGAGGATGGAGATGTCTGTGTGGGTGCCGAGTGCTTCCTGCAGGCGATCGACTGCCGACAGGAAGGCGAAGAGCTCACGGGAATCGACAGCGTTCTTCTCGATATTGATCAAGATCAAGATAGAGCGGATCGATCGGCACTTGTGGCGCACCAGCAGACCCTAAGGGAAGGAAAACACGCCATAAAGATTCGCCGATGATATTTGCGTGTCGGGCATCATTTCCCGTCCGTTGTGATCCCTTCTTACCCGAAGTTTGTCTACAGCAGCCTCCGACTTGCTGAGGCCGATCTCGAGCTCGAGCGTGGCGATGGTCTCGAGTGCGGCGAGCCCCCCTGGCTGCCCGTCAGCCGGCGGCGACACCCTCGACAGCACCTCCACCATCACACCCATTTTCGTCTCCATGTCGATGTGCTTGAGGCGCTTGGATGTGCCGATGAAGGACAGAGAAGCACGGTCCCAGGGGCGAGGATTGGGAGGGAGCTGGGTGGTGGAGCCCTGCGCCCGCTCGAGTGCCGGTGTGCGCCACCTTCTGTCGCTGATGATGTTGGCCTGACCTGGGCGGAGGCCGGTGATGGTGGTCAGCGCAGGGAGGGTGATGGGGGTGGGCGGTGGCAGGGAACGGCGGCGGGGGGTGCGACTAGAGGAGCTAGAAGCGGGTGGAGGCCAAGAATATTCATTCAACAAACGTATCGTCAGCCTCGAATATTCATTCGAGACAGAAGTTGCCCTGTCGCACTCTGACAAGGGGACCGCCTCGAAGACGATGGTGTGGAGCGACCCCTTGTCGGCCTTGCCGTGGAAGGACGCTTGCTGATTGGTTGTGGCTGTGGGAGCGCCCCTGCTGCTGGCCTCTCGCTGCCGCTTCTCCTTCTTCATTGCCTCCCGGCCCTCCACGTGGCCCTCGACAATGGACACCCACACGTGGGAGCACCACAGGGGATTGTAAGTGACCTCGCAGCACCACGACGGAGCGTCAACGGGGTAGCGCACCACCAGCGTCTTGAGGTTGACCAGTCCGCGCCCCATGTTGCGGGCCACATCGGTAGGCATCCGCTCCCACATGGCCCTCGTGGCCGACTTGGCGTAGTCGACGGCGAAGCGGTCGCAGCAGCCGTACGAGAGTGAGAAGGCGCCTTTGCTGAGAAGGCGATGGCCGAGGTCACGGGGGCTGAAGAAGCTGCTGATGTTGGCATGATCCAAAGGGGTCAACAGAAGTTGCGCCTGGTGATCGATCGACATACAGACAGACAGGTACGGAGTGCGGCGCGACGCCGATGTTTTCCTCTGTGTGTTAGTTGTTGTGTACCGGTCCGTCGTTGCGAGTTGACATGCTGCCCCTCTTGTGCAGATGGAACAAGTTGCCCTCCAGCTGTGGGTCGTGCTGCAAACCACATACAGAACAGAGCCTTTTGCGACATGGCCGGTGCTGCCGCTGTGTGTCGTTGTGCGTGCCAAGGTGCCTGCCTGGTATCTGATGTTCTGGAGGCTCCCGAAGCCCATCCACAGGGCGTCCTTCGCTGCCTGCAGGGCTCTTCTCACCGACGCGTGGTCCTGCAGCGTCATGGGACTCTGCATCAACACACATATAACTCACACATCCACCGCAGCCTGACTTGTAGACGACCACCGTGGCTGTGGGACGCCGACTGACCTGGTTGGGCAGCTGAGAGGCGTCCATACAAGCTATCGCGTGGTTCTGAAGGCACGGAGCACACAAAAGGAGGGAATGAGCAACACCCATGCACGGTGTCGGTGGTGTGTCTGGTTGGTGCTGCCTCCCATCCATCGCCCCACCTGCACAAGCAGCTGGTGCAGAACCTCGATATCCTCTATGCGAACCTGTTTGACCGGGGGAGAAAGAATTGGACACTGCATGCTGCCACCAAGGGGCTGCTATTGGGTTGGGCGTGCTTCACCTGTCCTCCGGAGCTGCGCTGGCCAGATGGTGAGGCATCATCATGCAGCGACGGGGACACCACTCGAGGCGGCAGGGATGACGAGCGGCCTCTGCTGTGGCTGGCGCCCTGGTCGAGAGAACGGGGTGCGATGGGCATGTTGCGGTGAGTGGCACCCGTCGTGTCCTCCGGCCCCTTCCCGATCTCGCGAGGCGGCACAGAGGCCTTCTTGGTGGCGAGGAAGGGGCATGACATCGTCCGCTCGCACAGCGGCTCAGCCGTCAGGACGCCCACACACCGCGGGCCGACACCCTGACAGGCACACACAAACACACACACACAGACCGACACACAGACGGACACAGGGGAGTGAGAGAAATGAGTCCCGAGTGCGATGTCTGTCGGTGTATGCATGTACTGACCTCCTGCAGCTATTGCTGGCCTTTGCTCTCTCCTTGCTCAAAGTCCTCTGACACACCACCTGCACACACATACACACACACACACACACACACACAGAGAGAGAGAGAGAGGGGGGGCTCTTGGCGCATGTGGCGGGTCGCTGTTTCATCCTTGTGTCGCTGCGTACTACCGGCACGAGCAGCAGCAGTGCTACTGCTAGCACTAACAGCCGCAGGAGCAGGGGAATCATCCTCCTTCACGGCTGCAGGTAGCTGCACTCACACATGGAAGATATTGCCCGCCGTCAATGACGGTCTCTCTCCCCTTTCCTCTTCAAGTACCGAGTGAGATACACCCACCGCCTCGCCAACACGAACCTAAAGGCACACCACGCGAGCTCACAAAAATGCACTCACATCCCGCATCCATCGACATGCGCACCTGTGAGCTCTCGATCATCTGTTTCATGTGGGCAATGTCCGACTCAATGCGCATCAACCGCTCAGCCAGTCGCCCAGACACATCCTCTCGTGTCGCCGACAGATCGACGCACTGACACGAAAGACAGCCAACAGACGAGGCAGGGACCTGTGGAAGCGACCAGGGCTGCATACCTGAGTGTGTAGTGTGCTGGTGATGTCTCGCATGAGCTCAAGCTGCTCGCGCATGCGATGGAGAACGTCACTGTAACTGGCAGCCTGCATCACACAGAAGCCTCACACACGTCGATGCAACGAAATGCCGCTGGTGAAGGCTGACGCTGACCTGCTGGTTCGCAGCATCAGTGACACTGCCGGGCAGATGAGTCGCTGATGATCCACCGCCACCATTGCCACCAGCGTCACACTCACCTGCCACACGGAGAACAATCACTGTTGATGACGCCTCCCGCTCGCTGCCTTGTGTTTGTGTGTGTCACGTCACCTGCTTCCATCGTGGTGTTTGTTTGTTCTATCTTCCGACGATGAGCGCTTCACGCACAACACCGGTCAGTCACTGTGGACATCCTTCGGCGTCAAAGGCAGTCATCCCTTCATCGACGCCAGTGTTTGGGACTCGACGTGCTCTGTACGGCCACAAACAAACGGAGGGAGCTTCTCTGCATCCCATGCCGTCGCTTCATCCCACCTGCGATGAGTTCTGCCTCCCCGGCGATGACTCCAGCAGCACACGTCACACCGAAATGCAGCTGCCCTCGCGAAATGACAACCAAACGTCACCGCAATGCACAGGGGAGCTATACGAGACGGATCAGCCCTACGCCGCGGCACGTCGCGAGAAAGGGAAGGAACGGACGGGCTGCGAGCTTGAAAATGCCACACGATCGGGAGCTTTCGCGTTCGTTTGGCGACGTTGGCTGGGCGAGCGCCCCTCAGGGCGTCCAGGCGTCCACTTTGGTCGGCCCGGACAGTCGAATATGAAAGACAATGAATCGATGTCCACAGATGTCAGACCAACTCGTTCACTCTTGTGCGTACATTGCATTCGAAAAGTGTCGCTGTGTCGGTCTGCCCACTGCATGCCCACTTGTCTGTCTGTCTGTCTGTCTGTCTGTCTGTCTGTCTGTCTACACCCATGGCCGGCCACTCATGCGGTGTTCTGAGTTTTGCGTTTCTTGTGTAGCGGCTCGTCCCTGTGTGGGCGGTGCGTGCTGCACAGCTCCAGAAGACGCGCCTGCACACACCAACACCAGGACACAAGCACAGAGGCTCACTCGCGACAGACACCCCCCCCAGTTATTCTTTCCCGCCGTCCACCCTCACTAATGCAGAGAATCGTCCGGAGGCTTTGTGTGCGATGAAGTACATCTGAGGGGAGTGGGGCACCTTCTCATTCTGGCCCTTCTCGCGGCCCCTCTGCTGCGTTTGTCTGGGAGGGTTGCGGCCGGCGATCTTCTCGCGAATGAAGCTGCACACACGTTACCGTGTTACGATGTGCGTGTGGGACCGTCTGTGCGGTGAGGCCGGGCGGCTTACGTCTTGCACACGACGACGTCTACGAGGGTCTGCAGATCCTTCACGGCGGCTTCCATCAGGTCAGCGGTCACACTGCTGGGCACTGGCAGCGAAAACTCCTGCACTCAACACATACACACACACATAAGATTCACGCAGTAGTGTGTGTTGGCGATGGTGTGTTTGTCGCCTTACGCTCTGGTGCGTGTAGCCGGCTGTGTCTGTGTGCTGGACGATGACCGTCCATGCGCACCCGCCGTAGTGACAGCAGGTCATCCTGCACACAGGACAAATCAAAACAACGCGCATTGCAGTGGTTCTGTGGCCCTGTGTGACGGACTCACCACTGATGGACAGCCAACTTGAACATCGAGTTGCCCTGATCGATCGATGCCCTCCATCTCCCGCACCAGCCTGCCGTCCCCTTGCTTGACCCGCCACTGCAGCCAACCCGCACACAAGGAGCTGAGTGCTCTCTGCACATGGATGGATCCGGTGTTGTGCGTATACTTACCTGGATTCGGTGCCGCGTCTGTGTGAAGAGGCTCTCCAGCACACACTTGTGGAACTGCTGAATCGTCATCGGCTCACGGCGCATGGCCTGGCCGCACTGCCCGGGCTCCTCCGGGGGACCCTCCCTCAACCACTCTGCACCCACGTGTAGACACACCTCCAGATGGATGTACGTCACAATGCTTAGTCCATTGTACCTGATGAGACTTCTGCGTTGGGATCTGCTTGTGCGGTGGCCTCCCCACCACCACCATCAGCCGCAGCCGCCGCACTATCACCTTCACCATGACCATCTCTCTCCCCTTGGTTCTCTCGCTCGACGCTCTCTGAGGCCACCTGCAGAGTCATATTCCGAAACAAACGGATGTTGCTGGTCTGGGCGTCTGCTGCAAGTGGCGCCTCGGTGGTGTGCGAAGCTGTGATGGCTAAGTCTGACCTGCTGATTGTGCCCGTCAGCGTCACTGCAGGTCTGATCCGCTGCAGATGAACCTCCACCACCACCGATCGCAGACGCCGACTCGCCTGCGGCACACACAAGAAAATCACCGTGATGAGAACAGTGCCTGCTCAGTCGGTCTTTCTTGTTTCACCTGCTTGCATCGTGGCGCTCCCTCTATCCAATTGCTCTTGGCTACCCTTCACCGGATGGTCCTCCTTCGCCCAACACCTCCGTGGTCAAAGGCGGTGACCTGCAGGAAACCCAGACGGCAGGATGTGCCTGCTGACTGTCGTCTGCATCTGACAGTGTCGCTTCATCCCATTGGCGACGTCCGCCCACCTGAGATGAGTCCTTTCTCCCCCGCGATGACCCCGGCACCAGACGGACTGCAAAATGACAACCAAGCGCCACGAGAATGGCAGACTCTGATCACACGACGCCCAGGAGACCGGAGAATGCGCTAAAAAAGGTCGCAGGACCGGAAAATCTGCGAGCTTGCAAGCTCAAAATCCGAATCCTTTTGTGCCTTTTTTGGCTTTGTTCGGCGCCGTTGAGCCATTGGCATGTGTGTGGCGGTACAGACAAGGCATTGAGCCGATAAAATCGGAAAACGAATTTGCCACTTCGGAGAAAATCAGCGATTCGATCCTCACTCGATCGCATTGCAAGGAGGCTCTCGGGGCCCGTTTTGCTGCGCGGGAGGCTCAGAGGCCTCCCGGACCTTCGCCCTGTCGGCCCAGTCATCGCAAAGCCAAGCTCGCAAGGAGCGCGTCAAGTCTTGAAGCTCAAGACACAAACCGATCCCTTTGTGAGCATGAGCTTTCCACCACAAACACACACACTCATGCTCACACACAGGCCTTCCTCATCCGCACACACACTCAGGTTTCATCCACGGTGGCTTCTCATGACGAGTCGACGGTGATTGGCATGAATCCATTCATTCAGGTGAACACGCCATCCAGTCAAAGAGTCCGATAGCAACGAGTGGGACATTCATCGATTGATGCCATACTTGCAAACAGGCACGCAACGCTTTCAAATGTAGTCAGCCTTGCACCGCCACTAATATGCGACTCTGCTCGGTCAACATACCGGACCACCTATCAAGCCGTCACCCCTCACCCCAGCACCCTCCCCCTGTCGACGACGTCACTCTCGAGACCGAATCCTCGCAGCACACGGCGGGCGGCACCAACCGATACGGAGTAGCGGTCGGAGAGTGATGCAGGCCGACCAGCAGCAGTTGATATCTCGGTCGTGTACAGCTGGATGGAGCCCAACCATACGTACATGTGGGCAGCCACGGTCTCACCAGGTCTGAAGCCGCTGACTATCACATGACGATAGTCAATCGCAGCAGCATCATTTAGATCGAACCCGTCATTGCGAGAGTCGACAGCGATGCCCGAATCCTCTGTGACGGCGTCGGTCAGCAGACGGCCATAACGAGGGTCGCCGCGGCCGATGTCGGCCTACAGCACCATCTTATGACCCACCCCCTCTTGATGGCGCCACAAGCGGAGCACCCCGTACAACAGGAATGCCGAGAATGAGCGATAGAGGGGGCCGAATCGGACGACGGGGTCGGTCCGCTTGTAGCCCTCAGCATAGGGATGGCCGGCCGGCAGCTCACCCAACGGCACCACACGAAACGACTGACTGCCGATCCGATAGGCCCCGTTATCGTCGGCTTGCTGCAGCGCCAGGCTGGTCCCTACGTCTGTGAGCAGGTGGCCGAACAGCCGATAGATCGCCATCGCCAATGGCAGCTGGTGGAATGCCGTCCTGCTGGGGAGGCGGGCTGTCAGCCACTGAGCCGACAGCACCAGGGGCAGCCCATTGGCAGGCGTCAGCCGATAGATGGCGACCAGCCGGATGAGCGGTCCCATCCCACGCCACTCGTTGCTGTCCTGCTCCAGCACATAGGCCGCCCGCAGCGCGTACGTGAATGGGAGAGGGGCGGTGCGGTCGATGTCGATGAGGCCGGTGAGTGAGTGGCGGGCGAGGGAGGCGTCGATGCGCTCCACCAGCAGAGCAGCGGTCACCACAGCAGCTTTTGCCCGGCAGGTCGCTCGGACACAGACCGTCTCATGGACGAGAAGGGACGTCAGAATGCGCCTGCGCCACAGGTCGTCGGGCACCGAATCAGACATCGTCACGACTCACTCAGTCCGCACATGGCAATCACCTTCCTGCAACAGCACATAGGACGCACAGACTGCACCAAACACACCACCACAACTTCGCTGCAACGAAATGCCACTGGTGAAGGCTGACGCTGACCTGCTGGTTCGCAGCATCAGAGGCACTGCCGGGCAGACGAGTCGCTGATGATCCACCGCCAGCATTGCCACCACACGCACCTGCCACACGGATAAGACAGTCATTGGGATGAAAGACGCCCGCACGCCTTCCTCCTTCCCTCCGTTTGTGTGCATTTCACCTGCTGCTTCCATCGCGGTGCCACTTGCGGTGCCACGGCCGTCCTAACCTATCCTCCGCCGCTGAAAGAAGCATGAACAGCGGATCATCCTCCAGCGATTTTGACGCCCTCCTTGTCCTTCCCCCCTCGGCTCCTGCTAAGGACTCCCCTTCTCCATTTCTTTTGCGAGCTTTTGCATGCAACTGCTTTCAGCATCTCCTCAGCATTGGCGTAATCATGGAGTCCGTGGGTAGCGTCGTTGTGCAGTCAAATGACGGCCGTCTGCACGAGATGAGCGAGGGCGGCGCCAAGATGTGCGGCTTCATTCAATCGGCGCCACAGACAGCCGCTAGTACGACAGAGAGGCAATGGGATCAGGGCACACGGGCCGATGATCTGTAACAATGCATGTCATTTCTTCTGCTTCAGGCGGGAGCAGTGATCCCATCCCGCTGCCGGCCGTCGACAGCGCCCAGCTCGAGCAGATCATCGAATATGCGGAGCATCACAAGGGCCAGGCTGCCGACATCAGCAAGCCAATCCAAACAGATGAACTGACGGAGGTGAGAGTTGACAGTCAGTCAGTGAGGGAGGGAGAGGGCCGACGTGCATCGGCAGGATGTCGTGCGTGTGTGAGTGCAGGTTGTTGCTGATGACTGGGACGCCAAGTTCATCGAACGCCTAACCGTGGACGGTCTCTGTTCGCTGACTCTGGTACGATATGACAAACCCCCCACACATACCGCCGGTGCCCATTGGTGCTGTGGGTGTGGTGGGATGCAGGCGGCTGAGTTTGTCGACTGTCGCCCTCTCATTCAGCTGGCCTGCGCTCGCATCGCATGCATCATCGCGGTACGAATTGTGATAAGGGCATCAAGACACTCACTGCCATACCAAGCCGACACGGGCGTCTGCGTGGATGTCAGTACGTTGGATTCGACGACATTGCTGCACTCGCTGCCCTGGAGGCCGGCACGTCCACAGGCAAATACGCCCACATCCCGCGAGACGCCATCCCCTTCGACTGGCAGCGTATGGCGACACACAAACACGAGAAATGGACCAGCGCATGCCCTTGTGTCCATCCCTGCCGATTATTTCAGCTAGAGGATACCAACTGCCCATCTTCGACCGGGGCTGTAGCGCTCGAGAGGCCGACCGTCGAGGCATTCCTGGTCAGGATCTCACCAAGCCAGGCAGTATGGAGTTACACGTGTGTCGGTTATTGATGCTCGCTCATCAGGCACGGCTGACGATATCAAGAAGATTGTGAAGTTGCTCTTTGGGAAGGTCAGCCAAGCGGGCAGAAGAAAGAAAGAAAGAAAGAAAGAAAGAACACACACACACACACAGCACACAAGGAACCAACATGGATGTTTCTTCTTGTTCCGGAGGCCGGGGATGGTTGGAGAGGTTGTCTCGTTCCTGCCGCCCTACTTCATTCGTCTGCTCCCCCCATCCGTCCAGCCGACAGTCTTCCCCTACTACGACCAGCACAGCACACTGAGCGTCGATGGACTCAACCACCAGGAGGTCTACTTCTGGCTGTCGATGAGCCGTGAGGATGCCAGGGCATGGGGCGGCAGGCTCGCCAACTTGACCCACATCACCGCTGGATACGACAACAAGCACGTCTTCCATGGACGCGATGATGACCATCCGCTGGACGACTGGCAGGGGGGGCTGGGGTGGTCTGGCCTGGTCGCCGACATTGCGGAGGGGCACGCCACAAGGGGCAACGGCACACTCACCACCATCCACCTCAAGACCAGCTGCCCTGTGGAGCCCTCCTTCAAGATATTCCAATTCGGCCGCGGCACCCGCCTGCCCCATCTCACGACCATCACAGCAGCGCCGCCCTACTTCTTCCATCTGGCCAGGAAATGGCAGGCGCCGGCGCTTCAAGAGGTGCGGTGCGTGACAGGCATTCCAGTGCGGGAACTGGTGGATGACATGGCCGATAGGAAGCATGTCGTCGCGACATTGGATTTGGGCGAGCTGATCAGTGGATCCCACTGCCTCAAGTGTCTGGAGTGCGTTACTTACATGTTCGTCGTCCCCACATTTGGGCCACCACTGCTGTGGCCCTCCGACTGGCGTGATGTCTTCAAGTACTGCCAGCCGGGTTCTCTGGCTCGCTTGGAGAGACTCGGACCGCTCAGGATCGGACGCGGCTATCGCCGGAGCCATCTGAAGGAACTGCAGGTGCGCAAAAAAGAGAATCACAAATGGCATGCATGTGGTGTCGATGAATGCCTTTTGTCGTGTGCAGGAGACGCTGATGTCACTTGGCTGCCGGCAGCAGTTGGAGTCTCTCACGGTGCTCTTCGACCGGCCAGCTGCGGACTCACGCCATGCCTTCCGCTTCGTCGACTTCCTGCAAGACCTGCACGCCTTCAAGGCAGCTGTAGGCAAACCCAGCATGGAGATCGTGTTCCACTACCATCCCACCAACTCGTCCCTCGAGGACTTCCCATGCAATTGCTTCGACCTTGCCTCCCTCCATCAGCTGCCGGACACGCCCCCGGCAGACATGGCAGGATGGGTGCGGGACGTCGTCAACAAAGTGCCCTACCTGACGTGGGTCATCACCCAGGACCACATCGACAACCCCGACACGCCACCCAGCACTGGCATCGCCGCCCTGGCAGCATCGCTCACCTTCGACAAGGCAGAGACGGTCTACATCATAGGTCCGAACCTCGCCGACCAGCCCGACACACCGGCCCCCACATCCACTCTTGCCAAGCTCATCGACATCACCAAGAAGTGCCCCTCCCCATTCGGCCCCCGCGCACCGCCCCGGCTGGACCGCCGCCCTCTGCCTCTCAGAAGGTGCTTCTTTGGGCTGCCCCCCGGGGTAGAGGAAAGACGTCCAACCAGGTGAACACACGAATGAATGGACGGCACCAAGCTCAATGAATCTGTGTCCATTTCCCTGCTGACTCAGCCCCGCTATGGTGCTGGTCGAGTGTCCCGTCGGGGCGGCGGTGGGAGCGGCGCTGGCATTCAAGGCTTCCGATGAGGATCCCGCCAGGCTGCAGGCGACCTGCCGCACCGGCCACAACAGCGCCCTCGGCATGCTCAAGGCGATCGGGCCCGACAAGACGGTGACGACCGTCCATGTGCAGCCATCGACGACAGAGCAGACGGAGTCATCCTTTCTCATGTGGGGGCAGGAACGTGCAAGCTTGCCCATCATCGAGGATTTGCTCATCACACTCGGTGAGAGAGGGCGACATGGGACGCTGAAGGAAGAGGCTGAGACCTCTCTCTCTCTCTCTCTCTCTTTCTCCGTGTGTGTGTGTGTGTGTGTGTGTGGCAGAAGGAAAGGATGACGACGACATTGGTGAGTGACAGCGTAGTGACAGCGGAGATGTGCAGCAAGAATGAATGTTGTGTGTCTGCAGACCCGCGTGGTGTTCGTCCTGATGTGTCTGTGACGGCTGGGCGGCTCTACGAGTGTGTGGTGTCTCTGCTGGAGCTGCGCGGTATCCACAACCTCACGTTGGAGTTCCTGAAGGACTCCGGAGCTTTCTTAGGAGAACGTCTGTTTGAGCTGCTGGAGAGCAGTGATGCCATCGCGGGCAAGATGGGCGGGCGGTTCGACGTTGGCCACATCGACCTCACGACGCGCGATTACAATGACTACAACATGAAGCACATGCAGTTGAAGTTCACGCGTGTGTGACCCGCACCGGGTGGATGGTCGAAGCTTCTTGGCGAGTGATGGATGGATGGATGAATAGATGGATGGATTGTGAAGTGACACTGACTCATTTTTGGTCGGACCATCGATCGATTCTGGCTGATCGATGTTGCATACGTACATGCATTTAAGACTCTACTCTCTACACATCAAATCGATGGATGGATGGATGGGGCAGATGGAACACACAAATGCGGATCATTCATGCCATTCGACTGTCAAAAGTCATGCAGTGTCTAGCCCGGCCGCTGAGCCGCGCTCGACAAGCATCAATGAAATGCCTAGCTTACTCACCCACTCGTGTACGCTCATTCATCGGCAGTCAGCTGAGCTTGGTGTTCACGCCCCGCCCTGTTGTCTTTGCTGCAATGGGATATGCGGTGCTCGGCCTTCGATGAGTGCCACTGCCGTCCGCACCGTCAGCAGCTCCGTCAGCCGACGCTCCACCCTCGCCCGCAACTCTATACCGACCTGTTCGCATCGAGACTGGCAACAACAAGAGGACGAGACACTTGTGGCACGCACACTCAATGATATAATTCTCGTTCCCTCCCCACCTGTGCGTGTGCGAGGACTTGGAGGGAAAAAGCGAAGGCACCGGCTGCCTCAGTGGCATTCCTCTGGGCACTGTCGAGCTCTCTTGTCTTGGCTGCCAGCGCATCTTGTGTGCCAAACGCTGCCTTCTCCCATTTGGTTTTGGCGGCTGCCACTTGTGCCTTGAGAGTATCGAGGTGCATGACAGTGGCGCACCGGCCATTGGCCAGCATGCTCTTTGTGTGAAGGGACACGAGCGCTGACGTCTGAAACACTCGGCACTCATTTGTTGCATGCACCCATGTATCCGTGGCACCTTGTTATCGAGCGTGTCGGCGAGAACAAGCAGCTGCGCGGCCTCTGCGTCACGAGGTTTTGCGGCTGCGAGGGCCTTCGCCTCATTCACCATGCGGTCAACATTTGTCTGAAATGGCACCCGGGGATCGATCGGCAACAAATGGGGGCTTTTCTTTGACATCGGGGTTCCCCACCTTTGCTGTTTGTGTGACAGTGATGACGGTAGAGCAGTCACCGCTGAGAGCGTCCATTTCCTCATTGATCTTCTCAGATATACCGCTGAACACACCCTGGAGCAACAAAATCCAGGAAACTTCATCCGATGGATTGTGTCTCTCGCGTGCCCGGACCTGTAGGTCGATGAGGTGGCTTTGGGACTTGTTCAAACCTTGAATCTCTGCCCGCACCTCAACTACAGTCTCGTTGGCCGCCAGATACCTATTAAACAATCCACAGTGGTCACGTCACCTATGGCGGCATTCCTTCTTTTTCTGAATGTTACTTGACTTTTGCCTCTTGGTATGCCGTCATGGCCGCCAGGTTTGTCCGCCATGCACTTGTTCTGCATACAAGCAATGCACTGCACTGCACACATCGCCCAGCCATGCCCCTGCAGGTTTTTGCTGACCGTTTGGTTGTCGCTGGTGCCGTCAAGCGTCTCCGCTGCCGCTGCAGATTCAGTCAAGTTAGCGCCCGTCCGGCTGGTGAGCTGGCTCTCCTGTGTCCTCGATGTGTCGCTCTGGTGATGTGCGGTCATGATGGTTGAGTTGGCTGCCGAGGCATTGGTTGCCGCGGTGCTATTGGCGTGATGATGGAGCTTGTCGGTCAGGGTCTTCTCCAGACCCTTCAACATGCTCGCCGCGTCCTTTAAAAGCAACGAACCCAGGGATTTTGGTGTGCTCATGCATCTTGTAATTGTCTGTACTTGCCTTATCAGACATCTTTATGACGGCATCCGCAAGCTTGTCCATATTCGGCGACCCCAATTCCCTTGCGGCGGACTGGAAAAGACTCCTCGCAACGGCCACTCCCAGCGAAGACGACTTTCGGGCTGCTTGGCGGCTGACCGAGACGTTTCCCTGGATCAGGCTGATGCCGCTGAGCATGTCACTGACCGCCGTCGCCTGCAGCTGGGATGATGAGGGTCTCTGCTGCATTGATGCTGGACCGCCATAGGACGGAGAAGTCTCTGCAAATGGGTCGCTGAGGCCATGGAAGACCTTGCCGTCGCTGCTGCTGGTTGGCTGCTCCATGAGCATGGCCCTCCACTTGTTGATGCGCTTCGAAGAGGTTGGTGGCACCGGATCGACGGAAGGCTCCATTTGCTGCGTGGCTTGTGTCTCGGTCGGTGGCGTCAGGGGCAGCCCGACGCTTTGCAGTATGGCCTGCACCTGGCCCTCCTCCTGCTGCTGATCGTCTTGTGGCGGCCGCCAATGGGTGGATCGCGCCTCGCTCTCGGCCGCAAAAGACTCCTTGCTGACTGGATCTCCTTGTGTGTGATGAGAGGGTGGCTGTTGGTCGGCTTGCGCGGGAGGTAGACCACTCGCCTTGGACTGGTCTTCAGGAGTCACCGCACCACCTGTCCAAAGAGGCGTGTGTGAGGAGATTGATGAGATGAGTTCGTGTCGCACCTACCTGTCGCGAACAGTTACACTGTCGCTGTCTGTGATAGCTCCTTTCTACCCTCAGCATCTTGGTTTGTGAAAGGCTGTGAGTGGTGCGGCTGCGCCATTGCCTGTCGCCTTGGCAGCTGTGGGGGAAGGGGTGCGGGATAACTATACGTGTCGGCAGTGAGGGTCGGTTGGAAGGGAGGAGGAGGGCCGTAGAAGGAGAGCGGTGGTTGGGGGAAGGGTACGGCCCCATGTATGCCTGGGGCATCTGCTGATACGACCATGGCGGCGGGTACTGGGGGCCATACTGGCGGTATGGGAACGGGGCTTCGGGATAGGCGTCATAACGCTCTTGCTGCCCCTTGGCCAGCATGGACGGCCGTTTGCTGCCTTGACCATCGCCGCCAGCCGACTCCAGCACCACTTGCGCCGTCGCACCTCTGACATTGCCAGGCGGCCTTGCTGACGCTTCCGTCTCCGCAGCTCTTGTGCTGATCTCGCTCGCAGGAACGGCAACTGTCGCAGCTTGGCCATGCAACTGAAAGCTGGGTGAAGAAAATGTTGGCTGCGGTGTGGTTGCATTCAATTGGGGCAGCTGTGTTTTGTTTGCCGCAGGCTGCGCTGGCCTGTTGGCGGAAAGGGCAACTTCAGTGGCGGCAGCGATAGCAGCTTGCATAGAAGGGGATGGAGTGGTCATCACGGCGGCCTCCTCGCTGCTCTCCAGCAACCCCTGCACCTTCTTCAGGGTCATGTCGACAGCCAACAGGGTGTCCTCCGTTGCCTTCAGCTTCTTGTTGCTCTCCTGCTGCAGCGCCTGGCAGCTGGTGACGAGGGTGACAGTGGCCGACTCCTCTGCCGACGTGCCCTCCTTGAGTGTGTTTCGCTGTGCGCTGGCGACGTGCAATAGGGTCTGTGCCTCAGCCAGATAGTGGCGCTTGCGCTGGAGGTCGGTCCGCATCAAAGCCACCTCATCCTGCAAACAAGAGTAAGATGCCAATCTGTCAGTATTCTCTGTTGTGTCTGTCTGCGTACTCGCTTCGATTCTATGAGGGTCTCGAAGTCAGTCTGTCGTCTTGTTTCCGTAGCATTCAGCTCAGCCAAACCGCTGACGAAGTTGTCCTTCAAATTCTTCAACACGCCGAGGATTTGATCAGACTGCAAACAACACACAAGTACACAGCCCTATGGCTTCCATTAACACATCTCATGACCTCACCTGTGGCGTGTACGCCGAGTTGAAAGTCGGAGACGCGTCAAGATAATCTGGACCTTCAGCGGCCCGGCTCTCTCCTCTTCTTCCCGATGTCACCTCAAGCAAGATCACTCCCCGCCTGGCGCTCTTTTGCCGGTGCCTGAAGTGCCTGACCTGTCTGATGGCGAGCGGGTGGACCGACGTATCGACAGCGACTTGCATGTGGTGCTTGAGGGCGTGAATGTTGGCGTGCAGGGACTTGATGAGAGACGTGAGGGAGGATGCAGGGCCATCCATATGAACGGGACGGTGGTGGGTAGCAGCGCGCTCAAGCTCTGCTGACAGAGCAATCAAGTTGAAGAGTCTGTTGGGACACGCACACATACACACGCATTGCGACACATCATCCAACCTGTGACGGTCTTCGATTGTGCGGCCACCTGAGTATGAGTTTGGGATCAGTGTCGTCGGTCTGTCCGTCAGCGCCATCCCGAGCGAGCGACAGAAAGAGGGCTGCCGCCCTGCTGATGGTCTTGCGCACATCCGCAATGCATCGGCTGCCGGCGACTCCCCTTGCTAATGCACTCCGCGCCTTTTGCAGCTGCCGAATTGTCCTCTTGACATCAGACGCATCGGCCTCCAACAGCTTGTCCTGAAGCAGCAACTCGCCACTCTCCTTCAGCCCATGAAGGATCACATCCAGCGCCTCGGATGACTTGGCTGCCGTGCTGGAAGGAACATTGTCCAAGTTGAGCTTGGAATGGACGACGACAGGAGCTGCTTTGGCTGTTTTCCTGTTGCTCAATTTGTGTGTCTTGGTTGTATGAAAAATAGAAGGCGCATGTGTGTGCGGCATGTAGACGAGTTGCCGCTCCAAGGCGTACAGGTGGGCATCGGCCTTGAGTAGCAGCCGCGATAGTGTCATGCCGAGGTCGATGAGGGTGAGACGGACTTGGGAAAGGAGCTGATCGGCGAAATGATGGAGGGACGGGGGAGGGACGGGAAAGGTGGACAGCTGCTGCAGCTGATGAAGGCGCTGGATGGCAGTGGGAAGAGCCCGAGATACCTGCAGGCCCAGACAACAAGATGAATTACAATGACCTGCCTCACACAACAAACACATTTGGTCGCACCTGTTTGATGCGATCGAGCTGTTCCCGCTGGAAGAATGTGAGGCCAAAGTGCTGCCTTTCCGTTAGGTGATGCGTCCTGCCCATCCCCCGCACATACTGCTCCTCCTGACCCAATTCGAACAGCGGTAGCTGCATGACCAGCTCCTGCAGGAACGCCTCTAGCATTTCACATTGCCCAGTCAGACGACTCACAAAGGGCAGCGAAGGCAGCTCCTGAGGGGCTCTCGGCCGTGAGATCTCGCTGACAATTCTTGACACGGCTGTGAGCAGCTGCGGCAGCTTGGAATGAATGGTCACACTGACTCTCCTGTCCTTGAATCGATGATGTGCTGGGTGCCGCCCCGCCTTGCCTTTGAGAGCCAGCTGAAGAAAGGATACTGGCCGCAGGTGGTGCTGTGGCTCTTTGTCGACCACGGAGGACGAAACGGCTCGCAGCTGGTCCAGCAGGCTAATAGCCGCCTGCACATAGACCTGCAGCTGCTTGGGCGATGTCTCCCGGCCAACCTGCCCCAGGCTGACACCTGCAGAGGCCGACGGTATATCCCCTCCCTCGATAATGGTGCGATTCTCCACATGGCCAATTGCCAAAGTCAGGGCGGCTATGGTACTCGTTGCGCTCTTGAGGTCACCCTCATACTGTTGCCGCTCTGTCCGCCGGACGCTCACAGCGCTGTCGTAGGACGTTTGGGCGTCGGCCAGGGATGCCTCAACGGAGCGAATCTCACTCTTGAGCCGGGAAACCTCTGCCGTCTTGGCGATGATGGTTGCGGCCAGTTCGTCGATGAGTGTGACGTGCTGTGTTCTCTTTGCAGTGAGGAAGTCTCGCTGGCTGGAGCACCATGCCGCTGTCTTCTCGCCAGCGGCCTTCTCATTGTTTATCAGGGCTGACAGCGTCACGCTGAGGTCAGATAGGATGCCATCGCTCTCCCCAAGAATGGCAGTCGTTGAAGGGGACTGGGCGACGGCACGGCTGACCTCAAACACCCACAGAACGCACACAAGAAACCTCATCCCTTCCTGCGCCAAACGTAAACACTGTTCGCTTAGCTCGCAGATCTCAGCTCGCACTGGGATTATTCACTCTTGCGAAAATTGACATCAAGGAAGGTCGTGGAGTAGCTTAGAGAGGCCCACAACCCGAGATCTTCCACCAGCATGCCTGTTCGCGTCGACGGGATTGACCGGCCTCTGTTGTGTGACTCACTCGTTCACAGTCAGCATCTGTCCCACGATGACGTCGCCGCCCGCACTGACCGCATCCAGTTCCACCACCCTGTCGTCCTCGACCACGTGGAGGTGCTCTCATACGGATGCAAGTCACACCTGGTGCAGGGCCTCTCTATCGAGGGCGAGACCCTACCAGAGCCGCCGCAATGCAACCTCTCGGGCTTCTTTGTGCGCGACGATGGCGTGAGGGCGTATGTGCCGCTGCAGCTGGTCATGGAGCCGCCGCCCAAGGCAGCGCTGCTGGTGGCTGAGGAGGCCAATGCGGTGACCAACGAGATCGTGTTGAGGGGCGAGTACTCGTGCCTGAGTGTGCTGGTCTTCGGCAGCCCTCTCATGCCCGGCAGCGCTGAACTCGAAAAGGGGCGGAAGAGGTGAGGCACACACGACCAGTAGCATGGCATGCCGCTTCGGCACTTGTTTGTGTTTTGTTTTTCTTGTGTGTGTCAGGTCTGTTCCTGCCGAGCTGCTTCCTGAGGTGGATCACGAGTTGCTGCGTCGCCTCAAGATCCGCCGGCTCACATCCATCACACCCGATCTGCCCCTCTCCCCATTGCTGCCCAAACCAGCAGCCGTCACTCTAGCGGCGCGGCACGTCCGCCAGAGAGTTATCCAGGCCGAGCAGGCCATGGTGCCCTTCAGCACGCCACACCAGGTGTTGGTGAAGCGTGACCCTAACGGCGATGCGTCACATGGGGCTGATGAGGAGGTTGAGAGGTGCCTTGCTGTTGTGGAGGAGACCTTTGCATCGAGCTCGCCTGTTGCCGCGGTAGACCTGCCCGATCAGCTTCAAACCCTCACTCAAGAGCTGGAGAGGGCAATTGCTGCCCAGCACGACACTATAGGCGCCGTGTGGCCGCACCGAGAGGGGGGCTCATGTTTCCTCTCGAGCAGCCCATCCACCCTGGCTCGTATCGCCTCAATTGCCGCTAGGTCTCTGGTATGGGCTCACGAGAAGGTGGAGGCGGACGGGTCTGGGGGCGTCGGCGAGGCGACCAAGCTCATCTATGGCGCTGCAGCAGTGAATCGGGTGGTGTTGTGTGTCAATCGTCGGTCAATGGCGAGGGAGTGGCTGGCTGGCGGGGGGATGGGGGCACTGGTGGACCTCATGTGCAGAGAGGGAATGGGCACCAGACTCAAGGTGAGAACACAATAAATACACACGCACATACAGGTGCCAATTGGTCGGTGTGTGTGTCACTCAGGTTGCTCTGTTGGGTGTGCTGGTTGAGGCCACCAACCACGCTGATGCCGTTGAGTACCTATTGGGCTCACGACGAGCAGACGAGGCGACGCCCCTCCAGGGCATCGTCCACAGCCTTCTGACCGTCAACAAGGCCGCGGTCACATGGGTGCCCCTCCAGAGTGGCTTCCGTGTGGTGCTGCAGCGTGTGCAGCTCTTCGACAGACTCGCCAGGCTGAGTGCTGTTGCCAAGGAGCTGGCGACGGCGAGGGAACAGCAAGCCCACAAGGTCAGAGGGACGAGAAGAGCACTGGGCGGAGACGAAGTGGGCGGAGACGAAGTGGTCTGCACTTGTGGTGCCTTTTGCAGGATGATGCGCTGCTTGCTCGTTGGGTCGACGCCATCGGGGCTGTGGAGAGCGCCTACGCTGAGATGGAACCACACCTGCACCCCACACACCCGGCGAGAATGGTACACACGCACTGCCGAGGAGACAGGTGAATGTCGCTAACAGCGCATGTGTTGATGCAGGCCGCAGATGCTTCTTTGCCGGACGATGCGAGCCGTCAAGAGTACTTCGATGCCGTCACTTGCTGTCAACCGTCAATGCCAGTATACTTGCAGAGCTACATGCAGGTACCGACAGCACGACACGACACAACTCACTGCTCCCTCCTTCATCTCTCATCTGTCTGGTCCTCTTCAGCGTCACCGCACCATCCTGTCGGTGTCTTATCTGCTGATGGAAGCCTCTGGGAGCGAAACGGCACTGGAGCTGCACACATACGAGACGCCCACTGCGGCCGCGTCGCCCTCGCCCCTCGACACACACCCTCCCCAGCTGTTGGTGTCGCTCGTCGCTGCGTGCTCCAAACTCGTGCACATGCTGCTCAGGTAGTGACACCCATCTACCAATCCGTTCAGGTCCTATCTGACGTCCTCTCGTTCAGGTGTTCTGGTGCGATGGAGGTCCTGTGTAGCGCCCCCGCGCCCCTCCATGTGCTGCTTAACACCGCCACCCAGACCAAGGGCACACCACAGGCCGTCAAGCAGGAGGCCAAGGGAGACCAGGCAACTGGCGACGGGTGTATCCCGTCCATCAATGCTCTCACCGAGGAAAAGGGTGCGGCCGCTAGCGGCTCTCTGAGCGGCAGCAGCGGGTGTTTGCCGCCGCTCTACTACGTGGTGTCTGTGCTGGGCCACCACATGCAAGCGGCCAGGCTAGCGGGGCAGCTCTTGGAGAGCGGCACGGAACCATCCATCGACCTGCTGCAGGTGAGAATTTATTGACGGGGAGAAGGGGAGGGGCTTCTTTCTGTATGATGCGGATTGTGCATGTGCGTGTCGCGCAGCGTATCGATCTGCTGCTGGGTAGCCCTGAGGGTCGCCTGGCCGTCTTGCGTGTCTTCTCCGAGCCGGCGCTTGTCAGGTATACATCACAGTGCAATGCACCACAGCTGCAGATATCACCTGCCTGCGTTTTCCGTTTACTGACCATGCAGGCACGTTGGCGAGTGTGTGTATGCGACCATGTGTCGGTTGGTGCCCGACCACCCGCTGCTGAGCCAGCAGGGCAAGCGAGAGGCCAAGAAGAAACGATTCGCCTCGCACATGGACCAGGCCACCACACCGCCCACCGCCAAACAAGAAGACCTCGCCACACTCAGGTGAGCGACGAGTGCACACACGCACCTGACGACCCACATGCAGGTGAGTATGGATATTTATGTCTTCCGCTGTCTGTCTTTCAGGCATTGGGTCGCGTTGTGTCACTTCCTGTTGTCATCTGACGAATTGACGACCACCACGCGCACCCTCATGCCCACACTCCTGCCTGTCACACGCACTCTCATGGACATCAGCAGCCACGCGGACCAACTGCAGCAAGCCAACAAGAGCGAGGATGAGTGCTGTTTGGCCTTGACGCCGATAGACGAGCTGATGCCGGCTGAGGGCGGCAGCAAGGAGGGGGAGAACCTCACCACCGGCATCTGCATCGGCGGCGACCAGAAATGGACATTGCCGAAGGTGTGATGAAGAAGGCAACATGTGCACTGCCCTGTTCGCACACGTGCGGGAATGCTGTCTTTGCAGCTGGTTGCCAACGACATGCGGCTCAAGGCCTCTGTGAGTGAGGTGGCGCACTACTTGGAGGGGTTCCGGCTGGACAAGAAGGACACCGGCCGGACGTCATCTCAGCCGCCATCGCACACATCGAGTCCGCAGATGGCCACCGCCCCAGGCAGCCCAGCAGACGCAGCCACGGGAACCCATCTGGTCGTGCGGACGCCTTCCGTGCCGGACATCATACAAACAATCAGGTGCGATGGGGGAGAAGACCACAGCACATCCAAGCACTGCCAGATAGACTTAATTCTGTCTTTCTATTGGTCCTCTCATGTTGCAGGTCTCTGGCCGACCCCAGCCAGTGCCGTCCCTTGGCACGGGCCAAGGAGGGTGCTCGCGACGAGGTGGCCGCCAGGATGGGCGGCATGGACTGGGCCACAGCCACCCATCTGCTGGACATCGACTACTCCAAAACTGACCCCACTGACGAGCTGGGGCCGCTCAACGACATCGACAGAGAGCTGCCGTCTGACAGTGAGTCCATAATCGCCCTCAACGTGGCCGTGAGGCAGCTGAGATGGCACACCTTGACGGCTGTGGGAGGCCTGGGCAAGATCGATAGCATTGGGAGTGGTGTGGGGAAGAGTCTAATGGCCCAGGAGAAGGCGAGGGAGCTGCACGGGCTGTTGGGTGCGTTGGATGGAGAGGGGGCGGTGCGTGCCGCCGAGGAGATGGCGAGAGAGCTGGCTGAGAAGGGGCTGGCGGTGTTGGCAGGGCTGGTCGTCAGCTGTGCGGCTGCGATGGGGCCGAATCCGACAGTGAGCTCACCAGCAACAAGGCCATCTGGGTCTGTAATCATGTACTGGCCTCTGCCTGTCGTCGTGTGTGTGCAGACTGCTGGTCTCCAGGACATGGTGATGCACAGCGGTCAAGGGCTGGGTGCGTGGATCACTTCCGCACACAAACACCTCCCCCTGCTCAGGTGAGTAAGGATGAAGCGACATGCCCACAAGCACAACGGGCTGGAACGTTCATGCATTAATTGGTCCTCTATCTCTGTTGTGGCCCAGGAGTGCTTTGCAAGTGGTCAGTGGCAGTCTGGCGCTCATCAGGAAGACGTCCAACGTACAGGTGGGTTGACTAAACGGACCCAGACGTCTGCACAGATGTTCCTTCCACACGTCTCCTCTTGTCACCCTTCTGCAGGCACTGCGTTGCACCCCGTTGCTCCAGGCCATGTTGGTCGTCGCTCAGCGGCTCACGTGCATGCCACCTCTGCTTACCATCCCCCATTCCAAGCCACCATCCCCTGCTGATCCCGACCCATTCGACATGGCCGCTCTCGCCACCAACATTCGCACATGCATCGAACTCACAGCCGACATTGCTGCCAGGCTCTACTCGTTCCCCCTCTCCCGCAGCATGATGATCCGCACTCTGGTGCGGCACGGGACGCTGCTGCCTGCTTCGAGTGCGGCGGTGCTGCTGCTGGTGGGCGCGTGCAAGGGGTGGGGGAGCTGGCTGCCGGCAGCGCCGCATGTTTTCGGGTTGGGTGAGGGCGAAAGGCCGCCAATGGTCAAAGGCGGCATGGAAGTGGCCCAGGAATGGATGGAAAGGTAAGGCCGAGAACAGGGTCCCCAAGAACAGCTCTCTTTGTCACGTGGCTGGTTTGCCCTCCTTCAGGTCTGAGGGTGATGGCAGGATCGACATTCCCTCGTCCATCACTCTCTCCTGTGACATCCTGCCAACCCCCCGGCCGTCGAGGTCCCCATCTCTTATCGACGACGCCTTAAACGACCAGGACGACCAGCCGCCTCTTCCCCTGCTGCACCTGACATGCCAAATCACTCTCACAGGCAACGACACAGCACAGCGAGGAGGCTCGCGACTCGGCTGTCTGTCAGTGGGCAAGGAATGGCGTGTGGGCATCGCCCGACGAGACGACGGGTGGATTGGTCTGGAGGAGGAGACATGGAGGGACGTGTGTGGGGCGATCGAGGGGCAGGACGGTGCAAATGAGATGGATGTCGTTGGTGATCCGGGTGACCCGTTGTGGGAGGTGGCCAAGAGGCACATGGACGGCATGCGCGGCGACATGGAGGCGCAGTGGAAGAAGTACAAGACGCTTCAGCGGGTAAAGGGATGGAATGGCGAGTGCTGCCTTGTTGCTCTGACCGTGTCGTCTGTCCTCCCTGTCTCAGGCACTGCGGTTGAATGAGTCGGTGCACATGGAGGATCTCGGCGCTCTGATGAGCTTCATTGCCCACAGCGCGTCCACGTCGTCGCCACTTCTGCACTCTGTCGCTGCCCTCGCCACCGTACCGCTCCTCGACACCGGGCTGCCCATCCTGGCCCTGGCCGTCGAGATGAGCAACCGGGAGCTGCTGAGTGGATCAAGTGCGCTCTACACGACTCCACAGACGGCCAACCATTCGGGGCAGGGGACTCCAAGAGTATCGCCACAGGTCAGGAGACAGTCCATACGCACATGCGTTCAGACGCTTGTGTACATCTGTTGCTTGTGTCTGTTTCAGGCGTCATCTGTGTCCGTGTCGTCAGCGGCGCCGGCCGAGTCGCAGCGGCGCGCATGTCGCCTACTCAGCTTCTTCGAGACCATAGCCCTCCTCCCCACCTCAGCCACGCCCCTCTCACCAAGCCAGATGATCGCCGCTTTGGAGCCGCTGATCCGCCACCTCAACATCCTCCTGTCGCACAAGGGCTATCCACCCGCCCACGCTGACGCCATCTACCGCTTCACCATCCGGGCGTTCAAGGCGGTCGGCTGGCGCTGCATCAACGAGGGCAGCCGAGAGGGCAGCGACAGGTCGCCGTTCGAGATAGCGGCGTCCTACCGGCTGATGTGCAAGGCCCTCAGCTCGGTGCTAAACCGCACGAGTGACGACAAGGGGTCTACGCCCATGAGCCGGGAGAGCGAGCCGCTGCCGTCCATATCGACGGTGCTCGAGGGGCTCCGCTGTCTCTTGCTCTTCACATCTCGGCGGTCGTGTCTGCTGCCGTTCCTGTTTGACATGGCGCTGGGCGAGGGGCGCCAGGGGGAAGGAGTGGGGAAGGTGCGCGTCAACCTCAGCAGCGCCCTCAAGTTACACGGAGTGATGCAGCGGGTGGGCATGGAAATCGCCGCTCTGCTGGACAAACTGAGGGGGAATGACACGTCAACCAAACAGAAGGTGAGCAGGAGACGCACGACAGATGGAGCAAGAATGACATCAAACTGATTTTGGTTCTCAGGCCGACCGAATGTCTCGCGAGCGTTTGTCTCTTGAGGCGGCTCTTGACCAGTGGCTCGAGGCGACACAACTGCTGCTCATCCTGTCCAATCGTGTGGTCGACTGCACACCGTCCCCCCTGCCCCTGCTCAAGGCCGCTCTCTCCGACTCGGGCGTGGACTCGCCATGGGACACGGCAAAAACCACAAGTACACAACAACAGCAGCCGTCACAGGTAAGGATACACAGCACCAAACACACAGGACACAGTGCGGTGAACGGGTGATTGATATGTCCCTCGTTTCAACACAGGCTGCTGCGCTGGACGAGGGTGACGACATCTACGGGGGCATCTTCGAGGCATCATCGGTCTCGCCCAAGGCCACGTCCCCTTCCCAGGCCCACCACATGCTGCCGTCGTCCGCCAAGCCGCCCCTGGAGGTGCTGGATGAGGCTGTGCGGTCTGTCGAGGCCTTTTATCAGGAGGAGGGAAGCGACGCGAATGTGTCGTCGCCCCTGACGCTTTGCCACGTCAGGGCAGTGGACGTCAGGGGCAGCCTACAGCAACTCAGGGACAAGGCCATGAACAATGCCAGCGACGACAAGGCACCGACGGTGAGCCAAGAAGGAGAAAGACCTGGAGATCAAGGTTGGCTTTACCGATGTGGGTTTCCACATGTCCTCAGAGTCTCCCGTCATCGGTGCTCGACGTTTCTGCGTCCTTCTCTCTCGAGCAGTCCCTGCATGTGGACCTGTTTGCAGCCCACTGCAGTCCGCCCACTGGCCAGGCCTTCCACCCGTACGCACATGGCCTCATCGTCAGCACGAGCTACCGCACTGGGGAGCGGATGACGGGGGGCGCCGGCATGATCGACACTGTAGAGCCTGACGCCACCGACGACTTGTGCGGCAATGGCATGGACTGGGCTGGGGGCGACAAGGACAGTGACGGACAAGGTGCGAGGGAGGCCGTGCAGTGGGTCTTCCAAAGGGCGAAAGAACTGGTGAGAAAAGGCGAGCCAGGATTGTGTGGGTGTATGACATCTGCACGTCCTTTTGCTGGCCCTATTGCAGGAACGGAGCACTGGTTGGAGGTCTGTGGCTCGTCGCGAGAGCATCCCCTATCGACCGAAGGACGCAGTGCCACAGCAGGTGCCTGGAGCGCCCCCCATGCTGCCCTGCAACTTCCTGTTCCAACCGGACGCAATCGGGAAAGCGCCATTCATGGTCAGCCAATCAGCAGCCATTGCCTACCGCAGTGCATCCACTCATTGTGTGTCCTCTTTATGTCATCAGAGGCCTCCCGGCACGACCGACGACAGTGGCCGCAGCCAGCCCCCCCGCCCAGGCTTTCCCCCTTCTCAGCAGCCCCCCGCACCGAGACCATTCCCACCGCCCAGCAGGCAGTACGACGCCACCGACACCTTCCGGATGAGACGTGCACGTAGGGACCTCTCGCGGCCGCCATCCAAGCACGTCGATGACTTCGAGAAGGGCAACAACACAGCCAAGATCCCCACTCCACCGGGCCCCTCGCCCTCTCGCCCCCCGCCAGACGTGCCGATGCCCCAGGCGCCAGTTGCCATTGACAGGCCCTGGAGGCCCCCCGTTGCACCCGCACCGACGCCACCCAGAAGCCAGGAGGTCAAGGTGGATGCGGGAGCAGCAACCGACCGACGGCAACAGGCGCCATCAGCAGCTGCAGCCCCACCGAAGCAGGCGATTCAGCTGCAGCCTGAGAACGGCTTCGACGAACAAGGCGGGGCGATTGTGCAACCTCCAGCCACGACGCCGTCGGCACCGATTACCTTCCGGCCGTCAATGCCTCCACCCGCCATGATGGCTGCAATGGCTGCTGGCATGCAGGCGGGGCCGCCAAGCGGCATGCACGACGAAACGCAGCAACCCACACAAACAGGTCAGCAGATGTCGAAGAGATCGATGGATTCATGGGGCAGGCGATCGATGTCTGCTGTGTGTGTGCCGTGTGTATATCTAGGTACTCCCACCGGAGGCCCTCCTCACGTCAGTGCTCCGCCGGCACAGTCAGCCCCTGCCGGCAATGCTATTGAGGAGATCCTGCGCAAGCTGCCTGGATGGGACGTCTTGGTGGCCGAGGGGGCCAAGCAGAACATCGACGTGTTAGACTTCCTCAGGGTGAGTGTAACCGCAGCCGCAAGTGAGGGCAGTGTCCAAGTGCTCATGTGTGTGTGTGTCAGGATCCGAAGAAGCACCGCGACCCTCGGCTGAAGATGAAGATGGGCAAGGTGCTGGAGACCAACCCGCAGATGAGCCACATACTCAGGATGGCCAACCTGCACTTCTAATTGTGAGGCAGACCTTGCCCTGGCGGCGTGGTCGACTCGGGAGCTGATTGTGGTGTGGGGCTGCGAGATGTGATGAGTTTGTGCATTTGATGATGTTGATTGGGTCTTTTGGTGCATACGCTGACTGACGTTACTCGAAACTGAATCACATGAAGCACTGTCGTGTCGAATTCAGTGGCTCCCTCCTCAATGAATCTATTACACCAGCCCTTGCGGCAGCCAGCCAGACTCGACGACACGTCAAACGCAACACCATCACTCAGGCGAGTCCCCACCAGATCGGCACACCACCAGTCGATGCTATCTGCCCACCCTATCTGCCCGCCTGTCTGGCTCCCCTGCTTGCATCATGACTGGCGTCTCCACTGCCATCACGCTATGGTGTGTTTGTGGCAGCACGCGGCACGTCACCAGAGGCTGCTGGTGCTGGTAGCGCATCGCCGGCCGGCGGGGCAGTGAGCTGCGAATCACCGCCACTTGGCACAGCTGATGGTGAAGGCCCAGGACGATCACCCGACACACCAGCAGACGACGAGAGGCCGGCGGCAGCATGGTCATGCGGGGCAGCGGGTGCCGATGGCTGGCCAGCTATGCCATGGGCAGCGGCGACCTACCGCGCATACACACATCCGCAACCGACAGCATGGACCGCTTGTTGCCGCAGACTCGCCTACCTGTCCGCTATTCGTGCGTCGTTTGCTTGTCCCTGTCCACCTGAAGATGGTCCTGCCTTTGTTTTGCAGCAGCTGCTGGGGGTCGATCAGCGGCCGGGGGCTGCCGGGGCCAAAGAGACGGCGAGGGGGCGGTGGCACGATGTCGGAGGGCCTCCACCTGCGATGGGTCACGACGGTGGGAGGAGGGGCAGAAACTCGGGAAGCGGTGGGCTCGGGTGCGATGGCAGGCCAGGGGGAGGAGGGACTAGGGGCAGCGGAAAGGGACCGGGCTGCGATGACAGGCGTATCGAGTCCCAATGAGATGAAGTTGCTGTCGTCAACATAGCCCACGTCCGCCCATTCGAAGGATGTGTCGCTGCCCTCCCTCTCCTTGATGGTCATCCCGAATGAGGCCGCCTCCTCGCGCCTGGCCTTCTCTATGATCTCATAGAGCGACACACGCCGACCCGAGGCGCCGTCGATAACAAAGAACGGCCGACGGAGCTGCTGGGGAACCGTCCAGAGGTCTCCTGCTGCACCTTGGTTGCCGCCCGGCTGCTGCTGGTGGGCCCCATCCCGTGTGAGTTGGTCGCTGCCTCCATCCCCTTCTGCGGTCGATGGTGCTGCTCGGTCGCCACCCCTGGCTGCCCCTGGCCATCTCCTGCTGGTGATGGCTCGTCGCCGTCCTGCTGCCGCTGTTGGTCTGTTGTCTCGTTGTCGGCTGCGTGTTCCTCTGCGGTCGGTGGTGTTGGCTCGTCGCCCTGCTGCCTTGGCTGGCCACCCCCTCCTGCTAATTGGTTGCCCTGCTGCTGCTGCATTCGGCCCGCAGCCACCGAGTCGACGGCGTGGTTGAGGGCGATGGAGATGCGGCGGAGGGAGGGGCTGGCGATGGGGAGTTGGATGTGGCGAGGGGGCTGTTCGATGAGCATGGGGCCGAGAGTGGG
Organism: Vitrella brassicaformis; assembly: GCA_001179505.1. Lineage (NCBI taxonomy): Eukaryota > Vitrellaceae > Vitrella > Vitrella brassicaformis. The sequence continues at coordinate 3,772 of CDMY01000600.1, read as the reverse complement.
GGCGGACTGCGCGTGGAGCGAGAGGATGGGATGGGTCTTGCTAGCCCTGTGCATGGCGACGACAGACCGGAGCGCCGCCCTGGCCGCACCCTCGACACGATCAAACACCTAGTACAATACGGAAGCGAGGGCAAGACAGAACGAGGGCAACACAGGACACTGATAATAAAGATAGCCATGCTCACCTCGGTCAAGTAGTGCTCGTATGCGGCATCGAATCGCTCACTCATCCGCACGCGGAGATCTGCTTGCCGGTAGTTGTCGATGGTCCTTTTCATCGCCGCCGCGATCACGCCCAGGTGGAAGGCCTCACTCGCGGCAGCTGGAAGATGGGGACATTCCTTCCGCGACCCCATGACGGCAAGAAGGGCGTCAGTCGACATCCCCACCCTGTTGAAGATCAGCTCGCGAGTCGTGTGCACTTCGCCTGCTCGAAGGGCGGCTCGGAGGTAGGCGTGGCAGGAAGAAAACGAGGCGAGGGATAGGCTTCGGAGCATCTCAATCACGTCACCCTCGTCCTCGTAGTTTGCCCACAGGTCAAGCCAGCAAGGGCCCTGTCCTCCCCTGATGAGGGCCGCCATGACGCGCAGCCCCTCCTGCCGCCCGCCACGCCACTCGTTGAGGTAGAAGAACACATGGTTGACAGCGGTCCGCGTCTGCCGATGCCATGGTAGGTTGGGGTCCGCTCCGTCATCAATGAGCTGAGTGACCTCTGCCGCAGTGAGACGCTTGGCAAGCAGCCCCCGCCTCAGGGCCTCTGTGTGGGTGAGTGCACAGGGGAAAGCGGCCAGCCCCAGGCCCTTCAGGATACGCAAAGCTGAGCGAAGGGGCTTGGGCTGGAAGAAACAAACAAACACCAACGTCCGTTGTGATCCATGGGTAGTTATTTTGTGCTGCTGTGCTGTGCTGTGCCGCATCCACCTGTTCATACAAGTCCTGTTCATATACTGCGACGTATTGTCTGTTCAGACGTCGCATTTGCTGTCCAGAAGCAGGTATCAGCTCAAGCTTACACACACTGATTCTGCGTGCGTCCATTGACTCATCACCACATCAGTGGATAAGGCAGCGATAGAAAAGCCGTCAAGAGCCCCTGTGCTTCAGTTCTGTCCCATTTCAGGCGCCTCTGAGCCTCAGCTGTCATCTCATATTGTAGAACTGACATCTCCGCAGCCGATTCTGGTGCCATCGTGTGAGGTTCTCTGCGCCACTGTTTTGTTTCACGGCGAAGGGGCTTTCTTTCCCTGCTGCTGCCCGCTGGACAATTAGTGCAGCGCACGGGTGAGCCACCACCAGCCGTCGGTCTGTCATGCAGACGGCAGCGTCCATTTCAATAGGTGCATTTCTGTCCGGCCACCAGCTTGACCACACGTCAAACAAGTCCCCACCAGATCGGCACACCACAAACGTAATGCTAGCTACCTGCCCGCTCTATCTGCCCGTCTGTCTGGCTCTCCTGCTTGCATTATGACGCCACATGGCTGGCGTCTACGCTCTGCCCCCGGCACGTCATCAGATGATGCTGGTGCCGCTGCAGCTTGTGGTACTCCCGTGTATGCTGGTGATGGGTTCCACCCCCGGATCCACCCCCAAAACGAGGGCCCTTGCGCGCTGGCTGATGACGATGCAGAGGGCTGGGCACCGCCACTCGCTGCAGATGGTGACGGCGTGACTGGTGGTGGAGGGGCGGGGCCAGGACCGTCGTCCGACACACCAGTCGAGGAGGGGCCGGCCGGGGTCTCGTCATGCGAGACAGCGGGCGCCGATGGCTGGCCACGCATCATCTCAACAGACGACGAGCTGGAAGGGGGTTCGTCATGCGGTGCAGATGCGCCATCGGCTGTAGCACCAAGAGTGGGCTGGGATGGGATAATGGCCGTGTCAAGTCCCAGCGACACGAATTGGCCGTTGTCGACATAGCCCACCTCCGTCCACTCAAAAGATGTGTCGCTGCCCGCCCTCTCGTCGATCGTCAGGCGGTGTTTGGCCGCCTCCTCGTGCCTGGCCTTCTCCACCACATCCCACAACGACACACGCCGAGAGGAGACGCTACCAATGGTAAAAAGCCGGCGACTCAGCTGCTCAGACACCGTCCAAAGGGGACGTCCTGCTGTTTGGTCGCTGCCTCCATCCCCATCTGCGGTCGATGGGACTGCTCGGTCGCCACCCCCTGGCTGCCCCTGGCCATCTCCTGCTGGTGATGGCTCGTCGCCGTCAGGCTGCCGCTGTTGGTCTGTTGCTTCGTTGTCGGCTGCGTGCTCCGCTGCGGCCGATCGTGTTGGCTCGTCGCCCTGCTGCCTTGGCTGCCCACCCCCTCTTGCTGATTGGTTGCCCTGCTGCTGCTGCTGCTGAGTGCCCATGGCCACCGACTTGACGGCGTGTGAAAGTGCGATGGTGATCCGGCGACCGAAAAGGGTTAATGTGGGGAACTGGATGTGTCGGGGGGCCTCCTCGATGAGCAGCGGGCCGAGAGTGGGGGCGCTTGAAGAGAAGGGGGAGAGGATGGGATGGATCTGAGTGGCCGTGTAGACAGCGGCGAGGGACCGGAGGGCCGCCTTGGCTGCACGCTCCACACGAACAAACGCCTATGGATAGGCAAAAGATAGCAGCAAGTAAAAACATCCAAGTTACTCTGCTGCTTTTGTATTTGGTTCAGGAGTTGTTGGTATGCTAACAGAGCCTCCCAGGCGAGGGGGTTCCTCCGTGTGCTGCCGTCCATCGTCGCACCCAGCTGAATGGCCTCGGTGAGCGTGGACACCTGCTTGTGCAAAGGGAGGATAGACTGGGTAGACTGGGGTGGGGACGTCATGATACTCAGCGGCAGAGGGACACCATGCTCTAGCACCAGCTCTCGAAGAACCGCAATCGACCCACCCGAGATGGCCGCCCTCACCACGTGATCCGGTCGTCCCAGTGACCCCATCCGACCAGCCACCAGGCGGAACAAGGCCAGATCGCCATACGAAGCGGCGCTTTGCATGATGCAGTCGACCATGGGGAACTTGGCTGCCTCCACTGCATCATACCTCGGATCTCCCTGCGGAACCGACGGATACGCACACACGAGCTTCTCAGCCAGCCGCCGGACTTTCTGCTCTTCAGGGCCCTCGAAGCGTTCCCCATGGGGAATCCAATGCGCTCCTTCCAACAGGCAGTGCACTGGACTGATCAGTTGGAAGCCCCTCTCCTCGGCCCTCTCCTTGATTGACAACAGCTTGTCCACGGCTCTCTCATACAGCTGCTCGGCCGCCCGGTCGAAGGCACGCTGCAGCGACTGAAAGCGAATGTCGTCCGACTCGTCCTCATCCATGGCATCAGCTGGCACGGTGGGTCGGTCGGTTGTGGGTTTGACGGGGAAGCTGCGAGCTCAGCCGAAATCGCAGTGCGTTGGACATGTGAACGGGCAACAACCTGTCAGGATTGCCAGCTTGGCAAGACGAACCACTGCAAGCTTGTGAGCTAGGGTAGATTGCTGTGTAACGGAGAGAGGAGAAGACAAGGAAAGACAAGGAAAGCATTCTGAGGAGACACGATCTTATCAGCCATCACCGAAGTGAGATCTGTGTTGACCACCCTTCATGATGCCATAGATGGACAGAAACAACTTTGACTGACTGGCCAGTCCATCGGTCTTATTAAGGTAAAAGCACTCTTACTCTGGGACTTATCGCCCAGCAGATCCTCTATTCAGCTAACTACAGGAAAGGTCCTCACCGGCCTTTTCGCACATGGGCGCAGCAACTTGGTTCTTGCTTATCTGAGCCGAAGTCTT
>CDMY01000599.1:30079-45245 GCA_001179505.1 Vitrella brassicaformis | reverse complement strand
GACTGTGTCATCTCCCCCTCACCACCTGACGAGACGATAGACATAACACAGAGCCCCTCAGCCCCAAGAAGGGTCTTCCCTTCTGACCCTCGTGCATGTGTCTCTTCTGCTCCTTCCCGCCTCTCCCTCTCCACTTGCCTCACCTTGTTGCTGCTGTCCGCCCATGGCCAGTGCGTCCCGCACACTGACCGGTTCGCCGGCGGCCTGAAAGGCCGCTGCCAGAGGGGATGAGCCCGGTGGGGCCGGGCCACTCATGATGAAATCAACTCAGGGGAATGAGGGGCGGGGCGCGGTACGTTGATTGATCTGGGGCTTAGGAACAGAAACTCGGAGCTGTCAAAATTCCGAAACACAATTCGCAGAGAGTCCTTTTTTTGTGAGGAAAAGGTCTCGACGATTGCTTTGATCTCGCACTCATTCCGCGTGATGTTCACGTGAGAGTAGCTCGGGTTCTCCAGCATGAGTGTCGAAGGAGAGCCGAAGCGTCCCCGCACACAAGGCGTCGACTCGGCCGCTGCAAATGAGAACACACCGGTAAGCATCAATCGAGAAGCGAACTCAAGCAGGCCAGAGAGCAAACACAGCACGACAAGCGAACGCATTCACTCGAGAGAGCGCACACACGTCCATTCATCGTGCTGATTGTGTGTGTGTATTGCAGTCCATCAGTGAGGGTTTGGTTCGTCTAGAGGAGCGCATCGCATCGCTGCACACACAATAGAACAGGCAAGTGGCGCATGAGAGGCCAAATGGCCTCACTGCTGGTGTGCTCTCATCCACTGTGTGTGTGTGTGCGGTGCCTGCAGGTCACACGAGAGGCTGCCGGTGTGCAGCAGCTCTTCAACACCACAGTCGCCGCACAGGTCAACCACACACACACACACACACACACACGAGAGAGTACTGCAGCCGTCACTCTCTCCCTGGTTGTCTGTGTGTTCGGTGCAGACGCCCTTTCTCGCCGATAAGTGGGTGAGCGTCTTCGCCGCTCTCTCGTCGGCTAAAGATGCGCGGCATGACGTCAAGGGTGGCGTCAAGGGCACCATTCGGCCCATCGGCTGGGCCAAGCCGCCCCCGCCCGCCGACTCGGCCGACGGCCTGCCGCCTGATGTCTGCCGCGACGTCATCTACCGGTGCCTGCCGATCGATGAGGCCGTCTGCTCGTCCCGCCCCATCAGCAGGGCACACGGCAGCCAACTCGTCAATGAGGCCTTCGTGCAGCGTCGCATCGACACGCACCTCAGCCGCCACTCGCTGACCGGCCTCATCGACGTGAACCGGACAGCAGCAGACACAGCCAATGCTGCGGCACCCACCCCTGCCCATCCCACCACCAGTAGCAGTGACGCACCGGCCCCTGCAGCTGGTGGTGGTGGCCCTCATGTGTCGCATTTCTGCTACCTGTCCCAGTGCTGCTATGTACTGGAGCATGGCGGTGCGCTGTGGTGTGAGTGGCCCGACTTCATCCGGCTGGCTGACATCTACAAGCTGACGCCGTCGACTGGCCTGCCGCTGATCATGTCGCCCCAGTGGATGGCGGCCCACCTGCCCACCAAGGCCGACTTCCACACCATGCCCCTCGCCCTTCGCCAGTACAGCACATTCGGCCACCTTCTCAACTACAAGGGCACCAGCCTGGCGCTCACAAAGGTGGATGAGGTCGATGATGGCGATGAGGGCAAAAAGGATGCCGAGAGGGGGGATGGAGAGGGGGACGGTGGGGTGACACGGCAGCGGTATACCATCGGAAGCGGCCAGCACAAGTGGCAGTTCGAGACGGTGCGCAAGTCCGCCCTCCCTCCCCGCCATCCCTACCGCCGCACATACGACCCCCACAACCCGCCCATCCGCCACGCTCGCTTACTCTTGCCCTCATTCACGACCTTCATGAAGTGGATAGTGTTGTGGTACTGGTATCAGCAAGAGGGGGTGGGCGAGAAGAAGGTATTCGAGGGGGAAGTAGGCGATGGCGATGAGCGGTATCGGTCGCTGCTGACGGACCCCATAGACGGCCACACCACCATCGACTACACTGAGGTGGGGGATGCTGGGCGGCGGCGATTTATCATCCTCAACGGCACAGAGGAGGGCGACACCATCTCCGTCAACCTGTGGCTTGGTGGCAGCTTCATCTTCCTCTACACGACCGAAGCGGCCATCGAGGGCCACACGCGGCTGTCTGGCCGATTCCCCATCGCGATGTCATTGACCCGCACCCTGTTGACGAAACACGGCCTCGCCCACATGATACCACAGTAGAGGAAACACATACGAGTGAGCCGCGGTGGTGAAGGGACATTCACATGCACACAAGGGGCATGCCTTGAGTGCCCGGATGGCACTGGTGCGTCTCTCTCTCTCTCGGGGTGTGTGTGTGTGTGTCTGTGTGTGTACAGGTGAGTTGATTCGTAGACTCGTGGTGCTGGCAGTGGAGAAGCTGGCAGCGGTGTGTAGGCTGATGGTGGAGGGCTCACTTTTTGCAGCGACATGTGAGTAGATGGGATGGACAGGCGCGGTGTCGTCTGCCGACATCTGTACATGTACATGTCCACGTCGTCCGGCCATGTGTGAGAATGAGTGGTCATGTGTGAACATGATACACTGACTGACTGACGGTGGGCGAATTCACTCACATCCAGTCCAATCCAACTGTCCGTGTCCACAGATATCTATTCATACGCGCACTCATGCTCACCCCCAGCCACAGAGCGCAGGCCAGCCTCCCCTAGACGCACCACATCAGATCAGATCGATGACACACACACAGCAGCAATCCAGCAAAACCACCACCCCAAACCTGCAGTGATGTGATCAGTTATGTGCTGTGTTGTGATGTCGTGTGCTCTTCTGCTTCGTTGTCTCAGGCAGGCAGACAGACATCGGGAAGCGTATGAACCACATTCATAGTGCTGACTTGCTTGTGTATGTTGACGTCACTGCCTGACTTTGTCTTCTCACCATATTAGCAACGCAACCAGTGCGTCACGCATTCGATGCGATCCCCCAGCCTGTCCGATAACACTCCACCCACACATCCCCCCAGCACACATCCGACTTTGACGTCATCGTAGCTCTTGGCGGAAAAAAAACACATCGAGTACTAGTCAGAAAGCTGGACACACTAAGCATCGACGAGAGAGACCAACAATCATGACAGCTCATTCGGCATTCGGTCGTGTCGTGACACAGAACAAACACCCAATCCCCTAGCGGCTGCTCGGCGAACCTCACACCATCACACCAGCACCGTCCCCCCGTCAATAACATTACTCTCGAGATCGAGTTGCCTCACCACACAGCTTACGCCCTAGCGACAGCCCAGCTAATCAGAACCAATAATGGCCTCTCAACATCACTGTCCCTCTCTCGATGACCTGCTGCTTCAAGCCAAATTCCCTTCACACCCCTCGCCACTTCGGCATCGACGCTGGAAAACCGTTCCACACTGCAACGCGCCACTCGTGTAGCGACATGGGAATGGAAACACTAAAGTGGCGCCTTGATGGAGCAATAGCACGGGACTCGGTGGTGTACAGATCGATGGATTCGCCGGCCACTGACACGTGGGCGGTGAAAGTCTCGTGAGGTCGAAAGCCGCTCACGAGCACAATACGATGGGCCGATGGATGTGTTGCATTCAGGTTCCCTCCGTCATGCCGCTAGTCCACTGAGACGCCCTGCTGCTCGGGGATGTCGTCAGTGAGCAGCCTCTCATAGCGAGGATCCATGTCGCCGATGTGCGCATGCAGCACTTTCTCCTTGCTCACTGCCGCCTCTCCAGACCAGCACGTACCCAGGCAGCAAAGGAGAAACGCCGTGAAGGAGGCACAAAGCCAGGGTCCGCAGCGGATTGGCGGGTCAGTCTCCTTGTAGGTGGCAGAATAGGGATGGCCGGCAGGCAACTCCCCGTAAAGAACCGCCCGAAGCGAGAACATCTCGCCGATCCGATACGCCCCTCCTTTGTTGGTTGGCTGAGAGTCGCCAAGCAACGCTTTCACTTGAAGCGTCCATCTCGTCAGCGGAGATATGACCCCTGGCTCCAGGGAAAGCCTCTGTCCATTGACCGTCAGCTGATGCGAGAACAGCTGATAGATGACGATTGCGAGGGGCGGGTGCAAGGCCGACTGTCTGGGAAGGGATTCTGACGATACGCGCAGGGGCAGCCCGGTGGCTGGGGTCAGCCGAAAGATGGCCGCCAGGCGGATGAATTGCCCAATGAGCCGCCACGTGCCGCTGTCCTGCTCCAGCAAATAGGCCACCTCCCAGGCGCCCTCCAGGTCACAAACCGTGAAGGTCAAGACATCCTCGAGGCCAAGACGGCTCATCGCCTCCTGTATGTGCTGCTTGACGAGCCCCAGCATCACCTCCACATCAGCGATAGAGCTGTTGATGATCTGCGAGCGGAGCTCGTCGCGTTGCCGTTCATCCGACTTGGCCATGTGAGCGGCCTTCTTGATTGCGAGTGTCACCAGGGATGGGAAGGGGGGAGGAGTGGTCGTGGGCTCATGACGAGAGGGCTGCTGAGTGAGATGATGACCGGGAGGTTGGGACGCCATCGGAAGTCAGTCACAGAAGTGGTTGCTCTGGGGCCAACGGCAGAAAGATGTCAGCGACGGTAGATCAAGCTGGAAAGTGCACTGCAGGAGCTGCAGGGGCGCTGCAAGGCTCAGAAAAAACAAAAGCGCGACCTTAGCTTGCGTCCGCGAGCTACGAGGGATCGCCTCGTCCGTTTGGAATTCGGACAGGCAAAAGCGATAAGGGCAGGATAGTGCTATGGCCCTTGTCACATATTTCGGCGAGATCGCTCTTCTTGGTTCGTGAACGTTTCCCTCGAGCAGTCAGCAGAGGCGTGTGGAGCCATTCGTGGGCTGTGGTCGGCAGCATGTATCAGTACAACCAGCTATGGAACCAGATAGGCTTCTACAGCAACCTCCACCGCGTCAAGAGGGACGTCCAGCAGCTCATGTCGCAAGTCACCTCTCTCAGGCCCAGTGTGGGCGACTTCAGTACTTACGCCAGCACAGCACCATGCACACAACACGCCAGAGCCTCCACACCTACGTGTGTGAATCTTTCCTCCCCTTACAACTACCATCCATCAGGTAACCAGGGTCGTTCCATCAAGCTCTTCTACCTGTACGGCACGATCCCCATCTACTACAACGGCGCCCAGTACAACATCCCCGTGACCATCTACCTCGACCCCCCCTACCCAAACTCAGGCCCGCGGTGCTTCGTCTCGCCCACAGCCAACATGGCCATCAAGCCGCGCCACAAGCACGTCGACTCAAAGGGCATGATCTACCTCCCGTACCTGGCCTCCTGGAACCCCTCACAGTCAACCCTGGTGGGGTGGGCAGAGGAGAGGGAGGGGCACGCACACACAGAGAGATACACACATGTGAATGTGATGTGGGTCATGTGCGGCTCTCTTTCTGTGTGTCGGTCAGACTGAGTTGATGACGATCATCAGTTCGACGTTCAGCACTGACCCGCCGGTGTATTCCAAGCCGGCCTCGGCCCAGACGAGCGCCTCGTCGTCGTCGTCATCGTCGACCGAACACCGACCTTCGGCCGCCGCCGCCGCTGGCGGATCGGCATCGCAGCCACCGTACGCACATGGGCCTGAATCGGGGGACACCCGAAGGAGTTTTTGTTTGTTCTTTTCCCCCATTCAGGGATGGCAGAATTGGTGGGATTGTCAATTCGCTCTTCAACAAAGGTTCGCGACAATCACACACACAACCACACACACATATTGACATCCTGCTTATCGCTTCCGTGTCTGTGTGTTGTGCTGTGCCAGCGTCTGGTTTCGTGATGTCTAATTTGGGCATGGCTGCCCAGGGCGGCCAGCCGGCGGGCAGCGGTGGGTCCCCCTCCCAGCAGCCCTCCTCGTCCACCGCCTCCCCCGGCCGCCCCTCTGTGCTGCCCTCGTCTGGCGCATCTGCTGCCCAGCCCTCACAGCCGGCACGGTCCAGGGAGGACATACTGAGGGAAGACGTCGAGAAACAAGGTCAGTCCGGGGGTCGATCGATGGGCGGGCGGGCGAGCAAAGGGCATGGGGATGTCTGTGTTCCTTTCTGTACTGTCGCTGTCCAAATGCAGTGAAGGAGAGGTGGCCGAGGGTGGTGCAGCCGATCATATCGCGGCTGGATGAGCAGCTCGACATGCAGGTGCGTACGTGTGAACTGAACACGGCAGGGGGGTACGTGTGTCGTCTTCACCGGAGCTTGTGTGTGTTGTGTTGTTTGGGTTCAGGATCAGAGGGAGTCTTTTGGGAGGAGGATAGGGGTTCACTTGGCGCAGTTGCAGGAGGAATCGGTGAGAGAGAAACACCGATTGACCGCATAATACACCGACCGACCGACACGGGCAATGCAATCTGTGTGCCGTCGACTCGTCCGTCTGTCAGGCGTCCATCGATCGTGACATGGAGGCGCTGGACGCCACGCACCAGGCCGTCAACACATTCATGGAAGCCGAGAAACACAGAAAGGTATGTAAACCATAAACTAGAGCGAACATAGGGAGGGCCCACAGAGAGAGAGAGAGAGAGAGTCGCCTGCCTTTGTTGGTGTGTGCAGTTTGTGGCGGATGAGATTGTCGAGCCCAGCAATGCCCTCTCCAAACAGTCAGTGCCGCCCACTGCCACTGCCACAGCCACAGCCTGCGGTGTATTTCGTTCCTGTCGGTCTTTCTGTGTGTTGATTTGATTTGCGTAGGATAATGGAGTTGTCGGCCGACGTGGCGTCTCAGGAGGACATGCTGGACAAACTGGACGAGGCACTCAAGGACCGCATCATCAACCTCGCCGACTTCCTGCAGGTCAGCCAGCTCATGGACGCCAAACGCCCAAACAGACACTGGATTGCCCCGTTTGTGCGTGGTTTGCCTCTCTGCTCAGAGTGTGCGTGAGACCAGCCGCGAGGCCTTCATGATCCGCCAGCTCAAAGCAAAGGTGACCAAAGGAAGCCTGAGGGAGGGAGGGTGTGTGCGGACAGGCAGGTGATGTGATGGATGCCTTGCTCTCTCTCGTGGCGATGCAGGTTGTGCGTCTGCAGCGGCAGAGGTCCGTCCCGGGGGCATCGCTGTCAGCCGGCATGGCGGCATTCTGACCGACGGACTGCAAACACACATGCACACACGCACACACACGGGGTGGGGGGATGAGACAATGATGGCTGTCTGTGTGTCCTTTTGCGTGTCCTTTTGTGTGTGTGTGTGTGTGTGAGTACGGGTGTTGACGGTCCGTGACATGAACGCGTGAGTGAGTGAGACAGCCTGTATGATAACAACAGTAAGTGACATATCTGTCTGTCTGACTGACTGTCTGCCTATCTTCCTTTCCTTTATTTGGTGCGGCGTGCTGCATACCTCCATCCATCCATCCGTCCATCCATCCATCTATGAGATGGCCTGCATACTCACTCGCTACATTCCTGTTTTTGAAGCCAGTGGCGCCCCATGATGATGGATCGATCAGACAGACAGACAGACGGACGGACGCTTGGACGGATGGATGAGATTGAAGCCCCAGGGAAGCGATCCCCCGTCTGCAAGCTTAGCTCGCTTTTCTCGCTTTTCTGTTTTGTGCCACAGCTTCTCCCGATGGATGCCCAGTCGCACATGAGTCGTGAGCCGCCCCCCAGCGGGACGGCAGCCTCCACCACCGCCCGAGAGGCCGAGAGACGCAGGCAGGAGGAGGCCGCCGTGTACAAGGGGCTCATGACGTCCTGCAGGAAGCTCATCGAGGGATATGACGCCAAAAAGGAGACGCCGGCATCCTGGATGGACCGCTTTATGGACAGCAGAAAGAGAGGGCAGAGAGCGCCGCCCGAGGAACAGGAAGAGGAGAAAACATTGTGAGTGAGCCCCACACATACGTATTAAGAAAAGGAGCAGACACGCACCCACTGCCGAAGACACGTGCATCGTTGCCCTGCTGCTGTCGTGTGGCGTCATGCGATCATGCAGTCTCTCTCAGATCTTCTACGGCGTGTTGCGTTACATGCCATTTCTGTCCATCCTGGTGGAGGCCCTCCTGGTCAAGCACACCGCCGGCACCGCCAAGGCCGACTCAACCCTCTACAAAATCGTCTCATACCTCACCATCTTCCGCTCCGACGAACTCGGCCCTCGGGAGCTGGCCAACATCATCCGCCCGCAGCACCCCCCAGCCATGCACTGCCTCCTGCAGTTCCTCTTCAACGCAGAGGAGCTCAACGATTGGGTCAAGCGGGAGTGGGCGAGGATATACGACCTCAAGTACATCGAGGACGACATCATCGGCGGGCTGCAGAGGCGGAAACCCAAGTTCATCCCGCTGCTCGAGGAGCTGGCCGAGCAGGCCACACAGGTGGAGCAGGCAGAGGCAGAGGCGCAGGGCGAGGAGGCCCAGGGCGGGCTGCCGCGACCACCGCCCATCCCGCCAACCGAGGCGGTCCCTTTCAACCTCTCAAAGCCGAAACCCCGGCTTCTTCCCGCACCATTTCCAGTGTCGAGAGAGGTGAAAGCCAACCCTGTGAACGAGAAGGTGCTCAAGAGGACGTCGCTGCAGAAAATCATGAGGAAAGCCAAGACGCGGCGAGTAGAAGTGGGCAAGAAGACGCTGCAGAAATACCTGCGGCAGCCGCCTGAAGGGCAGATGGCGGGAGAAGGGGAGGCGGAGAAGCCCGCCTTGTGCAATCCACCCGGGCTGCAGACGATGGAGCGGCCAAGCGATAAGGAGCGGATCAGGGAGGAGGTGGAGAAGGAACGCAACGCAGAGCTGACCTTTGCACGTGAGACACAACACAACACACACAAAGAGGGTGTGAGGGGCACAAGCAAGCAGGAGACACGATGTCTGTGTGTGTGCAGCTAAGGTAGGGGGTGAGGTGCCCGAGTTTGGTGAGGCCGAGGTGCGGCTCAACACGGCCGCCATCCTCCGAGCCGACGCACTCTACGCAAAGAAAAAGGTACTGCCCATGACACATCACATCCACCACGCACCCCACCCGCAGCAGACAGACACCCTCACTCTTTCTGCGCACCGCACCCACCCGCAAATATTTACAGGAGAAGGAGGTGGACATACTGAAACGCTACGCAGAGGACCTCCGCGACTCGAGTGAGTTCTACAGGTGGCAGGCTGAGTCGCGCGCCAAGGACGCGGAGGCCCGCAAGACCCGCATCGAGCAGAGGAAGGTGGAGATGCACCTCTCACGGGAGAACGCCATCGAGGCAGCGGAGAACCAGCGGCGAATGAACGAGCTGGGGGCGGCCAAGATGCGGGAGCAGTCCAAGATCGACGCCATCAGGCGGGAGAGGTTCCTCAACTCGGTCCTGCAGGCCCGCCAATCCGTGGCCAGGTCTATCCATGAGCAGAGGGACAGGCCACGCATGGCCGAGAGGAAGGTGAGTGAGTGCGTGAGTGCATGGGAAGATGCCATACTTGTCGGTCTGCGTACAAACATGGATGTGTGTGTCTCTTCTTCTCGTTAGGTGGCAGCTGCCAAGGCCAGCGATGCCGAGCGTGCCAAGAGGGAGAGGAGGGAGGAGTGGGAGCGGAAACAAAAGTAGGCAGACCATCACACGCGCACGCTTTGCACTGTCTGTCTGTCTCTCTGTCAGGGAGGAGCAGCGTGAGCGCGAGCAGCGCAACGACGTCATCCGCAAGATCCGCGCCATCGAGAGGGTCTCCGTCGTACAAACAAAGCCATTCGACCCCACTGCCGCATCAGACCACGGTCACTAACAACCCACCCCCACACGCACGCGCCAGTCGCACCCGCTCTGCGCGTCGTGTCTCCTTCCCAGGTCTTCTCGACCAGATGTCTCTGGTCGAATTGAGGGAGCGTTTAGCCCTCATGAAGGCGAGAGACGAGGAGCTCGTCAAAGAGAGGCGCGAGGCCAACGTCCGCGAGAAGCAGGACAAGGCCGAGCAGATCCTCCAGAAGGCCCAGAGCCTCTCGCGTGTCAGGGCGCTGGCCCTGCAGGAGGCCACCCAGCGCAAGACAGAAGAGAGGGCAGAGAGGGAGAGGGAGCGGATCCGCGAGCAGGAGCGCCATGAGCAGGCTGTGGTTGCGGCGCAGAAGAAGATATTTGACAAGCGTGAGGAGCAGAAGGCGCAGCAGGAGAAGCTGGCGACAGAGCTGAGGGAAATCGCCAAGAAGAGGGAGTTCCTGGGCGCCAGCCGAGAGGCCGTCGAAGCGAAGGGTGGCTAACTGACTCAACCAACTGAGTGCGTGAGGCTCTCTCTGCACTGTGGATGTGTGTGTGTCAGTCCATGAGGAGCAGGTGAAAGGCGCTGCGAGGGAGGCCCGACAAAGGCAACAGAGGGCACTCATCAACCAGGTCTCAGCCGAGCAAGCATCAGCCGGACCGTGCCTGCAAACGACACACCGGCGCTGTGCGAGTGTGTGCGTGGTGTGCACTGCACTGTGTGCGTGACGTGATGCAGGCCATGGTCGAGTCGGTGCGCGCCAAGGACCACACGCTGCGGATGCAGACACGGGAGGCCGACATGAGGGCGCACAAAGACATACAGGTACGAACGCATCTGATCTGAGGAGGAGAGAGCCAACCACCCAGAAGCCGCGCACACACGAATTGCATTGCATTGCACGTCTCTCTCTCTCTGTGCCTGCCAGGACGCCTACACCCACAAGATGGAGGACATGCGAAGACAGGACGAAATACTCAAGGCAAGCCCCTCCCCTCCCTTTCGTGTCGTGTGTTCATGCATTAATTACTCCCGCCATGTCGCGTCGTGTCGCGTCGCGTCTGCCTGCAGGCGACCCTACGGTCCTCCATCCAAGCCGCCCACAACGAGCAAAAGGCCACAGAGGAGCACCTCAAAGAGAAGCTGGCCTCGCTGCAGCCCTACGCCGACACTGTCAAGCAGAGATCCATCCAGAAGGCCCGCGAGAGGTCCAAGAGCCCACCGAGGCAAGACCGAGGCCGCAGGAGGATGAAGGATGAGGTGTCGATAGAGCAGCAGGCGGAGGACGCCAGTGCAAGGGCTGACGCTGTGCCCTATCTGTCGACAATTGAGGCTTTGCGCAAGGCGGCGTCGAAGGAAATGGACATGGGGGCGGGGCGGGAGGGGGAGGCAGTGGCTGTCAGATAATTAAGACGATTTCATCTGTGCGTGTGCGTGTTATACATAGTCCAAGGCTCATGCTCTATACATAACTCTGTCCAAGTCTCAAGGAGCTATGATCCAATGGCAGCCCATGCCATGCAGCGAAGGACACACAGTCAGGGACTGATGGTGCACACACATGATTCCATCAGCTTCAGACAATCATTAAGTGTGTCCCAAGTCCTCGGCCGTCTTGGAGAACTTATCCGTCGCCTCTTTGATGCCCTCCTCAACCTGCACATGATCCATCCAGTAGAGACCAGACACAACAAACACACACCTGAGATGGACTCATTCACTCTGCCTCTAACCTACCTTCGACGCCCCCTCGAAGACCGCCGTCCTGAAAGAACAAATGAGAGCAGAAATGGAGACACAGATGGTCATTGCAATGTCTGTGCTGCCTTGCCTGCCTCTTACTTAGCGTGGATGTCATGCTTAACGTCGGCCTGCATCTCCTCCGTGGCCCTGCATAACACAGAGACACAACAATGAGAGGCTCTCATACCCCACACCCCTCCCTGGTCCGGCTCACTGCACTCACTCACTCACTTCTGCAGCTGATCCGAGATGTGCTCCACCACACGGATGGAGGCCATTGTGTTGTCCAGCTCACGCTCTATACTCCGCATCAAATGTCGGCTGTCCGACAACCGAATGTAGCTCGTCTTGAACCGGTCAGGCGTCCCGGGGTCAAACGCAGTGCTCACGGGCCGCGGCAGCAGCAGCCCGCCATCCTGGACGTGAGGCGGCACGTTCTCGGGGATCTCGCGACGGTAGAGCGTGCTGGGGTCCCTGTTCTCGTAGAAGTAGGGCTCCTCCTCGGCGTAGGGCTCCGTCTCCTGGTAGCTCATGGCCTGCACTGTCCTGTTGACCACTGGGGGTGGGGCTGACGCACTGGCATTGGTCGGCTGTTGTGGTTGTGGCTGTGGTTGTGGTTGTGGCTGGGATGGTTTGGGTAGTTGGGGTGCTTCTGGTTGGATGGCCGCAGGGCTAGTGGCTGATTCAGTGGCTTGAGGGGTGGGCTCCTTGCCCTGACCGACAGGAGGGATTTCAGAGGGAGGGTTGATTACCGGAGGCTTCTCGCCTTCAGCCGGCTTCGTCTCCTTGCTCGCCGCCGCCTGACGTATCGGTAACACAGAGGCACAGCGAAGAACATAACCACAAGACGTTCCATCTCATCTGACCGGCTTGGTTGCATCTGCCGGCTTCGTCTCTTTGTTAGTCGCCGCCTCGCCCTTCTCAGAAGCCCCAGCCTGACAAAGCAATCACCCAGAATCACACAGAGAGCCCGCATATGCTTATGTGCCTGCCTGCAGAGGCCCCTCCTACCGTTGGCTGCGACACGTTCTTGAGATCCGGGCTGGCTCTCACGAACGACAATGGAGTAGGTGCGAGTGAGTTCCTCCTCTCTGGCCTGCGGCGTGTCCTCAGCGCCCACGAGGACAGGAAGGACAGCGGGTGGAAGCCCAGGAAGGGCGCGCCAATCGATGCCCTGTCCCGCGTTCGGGTGGCCTGTACTGTGAGTGTAAGCTGCCGTGGTGGGCCAGGGGAGAGAGAGGGGAGGACGGAGATCAGCACCGCCACGAAAGACAGGAGCGGCTGCGCAACCATCTTGGCCGCCGTCGGTTCAGGGGGTGTCGTGTGGAGGCTTTCTCATGATGCAAGGGAGACTGCGGTTGAGACGTTGAAAGGGCCCCCAGTAGATCGCGGGGCTGGCAGATGACGCTGCCGGACCGCTGCCGCGCTTCAGCTGCAGCTCATGCGTGGGATTACGACGCCAGTAGCCGCCATTGGTCCTCACTTTAAGGGTTCCTAGCCTGTTCAGTGCTCATCTTAACCACTCCCCATTGCTGCAGCCATCCCTTCATCGTTCGTCTTCATCACTCCCCCACCCGCCCCATCTACCAACCACACAAGTGCCAAACTCCCTGACAGCTCCCTGAAGTGGTTAGTCCTGCAATGGCGCTCTTAGCGACGGTGTATCTTCTGGTCCTGGGCTGCGTCATCTCCCGCTCCTTCGCAAGATCATGCCTCAAGGGATCCGCCGCTGCGCTCTCCAACCGCAACACAAAGAGCTGAGAAGGCATAGCCCGCCCAAGGCTCTCTCTGACGCTCTATTCGACGACTTTCACGACTGGCAGGCCGCGACGTCCGATGACGCGGCCGAATCGGATGTTGAGGAGGATGTCAGTGCAGATGAAGAGAGAGAGAGAGAACTTCAAGGCGAGGATGTGCTCGTGGATGATGTGAGACCTTTGGGGCTGGTGGAGACCAGGGGGCGCACCGCGCCCATGACGGCGGCCAGGGACAGAGAGGTGAGTTCAATCATCTGCAGACGGACGGGATGCATTCTCTTGTGCTGTGAGTTCGCAATGATGGCGGTATTACTGCATCCATCCTGTGGCGGTGCGATGCAGGTGAGACGGCTCTTTCCCACTGTTGGTCATCTTGATAGACAGCTGCCGCCACAGACGCTCGCCAGACCAGCGGGTAGGTAGAAGCTGAACCATGCTGAACCGCAATGTGCCTCCATGGCTGTTGGTTTCAGGTTCGTCCACCGGTCTGCTGCGGACACACCGTAGCAAACAGGTCGGCGATGACGAGAAGGTCATGACCATGGAAGAGGTAAGCGGCTGGCTGGCTACAAGCTCCCGTATAATGAATAGCGCAATGCTGTGTGTGCGGCTGGCTGGCTTGCATGGTGTTCGTTCAGGAGGCGCAAGGCGACGAGAAGGCGCCGCTGCCCAATCCTCCCCAGCCCCAGCCTCAGGCAGCCCCAGCCCCCAACCCACAGCCCACCGATGCAGGTGAAGGCGCACACATGAGGGGCGCATAGCTACCTGCCTGTCTGTCTAATTCTTCTGCATCATCATCAGGCAAACCGCCAGTCGACCCCAAAGCAAATCCAAAACCACAGCAGCCACCGCCGAACCAGCCACCCGGCCAACCTCCACAAGCCTCTCCTTCTTCCCCGGCAGCACAACCACCAGCACCAGCAGCCAGCCAGCCAGGGCAGCAGCTGCCACCGGCCAATGCCCCGGTGCCAGCTGAGAAGCAGCAGGGCGGCGAGTGGATAACAATCAACCCACCACCTGCCGAACATCCCAAGGAGCCGCCAGCACCAGTACCAGCAGCAAAAGAGGTGGAGAAGAAGCCCGACGAGGGCAAGCCCGCTACCCCTGTCCCTCCCGCTACCGCCGCCCCTGGAGCTGCCCCAGGAACCCCGCCACAGCCACCAGCAGCACAGCCAGCAGCAGCAAAAACAGCGCCCGAGGCGCCGCTGGACAAGCAGACCGACCCGCAGGGCCTCAATGACCAAACACTGCCTCCAGAGCTGCCGCAGGTTACGTCCCTGACACCAGAGGAAGTCAAGGAGGCCGCTGGGGAGAAGGAGAAGGACAAGGGCCAAGGGGCCGCCGCCCCGGCTGGTGCTGACAAATCCCCTACAGCCGAGAACGAGCCAGAGAAGAAAGAGTCCAAAGAGAGTGGAAAGCCATCAGCTGAGAAGAAGCCTGCTGAAAACAAGGATGGGGAGAAGAAAGAGCCGGAGACACCACCGGCAGCCGCAATACCAGCCGGCAACAAAGAAGGCACAGGAGCCGCCGCCCCCACAACGCCGCCCACACCAGCCACGGCAGCACCAGAGCCCCCCCAACCACCACCACCAGGACAAACAGCCGCTCCCACAGGACCAGCAGCAAATGCCACCAAGAAGGCCGCTGAGCAGGCCGATAAGGAGCTGGCCGAGCAGGTCAAGCACACGGACGAGACGCTGCAGAAGGCTAGTGAGGTTCCGAAGCCGCCCCCCGGTCTGGAGAGGGTGGGTGAGATCAAGTTGAATGGGAGCGAGCACGGCGAGCTGCCGAGCCAGACGCAGATGGCGAGCATGGACCTGCAGAAGTGGCTGGGCAAGAACAAAATCATTGTGGACCAGATGAACGGACTCATCAAGAAGAAAAAGACAGTGGGGGACGAAATCAACTACACGAAAGACCTGTATGTATGTCGCACACATAAATCGGCATTGGCCGGGGG
>CDMY01000599.1:0-28896 GCA_001179505.1 Vitrella brassicaformis | reverse complement strand
CCCCCCCCCCCCCCCCCCTCTCCCCCCTCCCAACACACACACACTTCAGTTTGGGGTGTGTGTCTGTCTGGTGTCAGGGTGTGTCTGGTGGTCGGTGTGGGGGCATCGTTTTTCTTATCCTGATGGCCGATGACTCCGTATTGTGTGTGAGATGTGGTGATGTGTGTGTGTGTGGTCTGCCCGGCCCGGCTGGGCTGTGGTTGAGTGCGAGGACACTGACTGACGGGGGACATGGACTCATGGCATCAGGAACCTCGACCAGTGAATGGGACTGCCAGTCAGTCGAGTCGCCGGCATAGAGAATTGCGGAACCAATCAGTACACACACTGATATCCACATGCACACATATAATACAACCAGCTAGCTATACAGCGCACAACACTCCCCTTCCCACACGCACAACCTGTCTGCCGTCCGCCGTCACTCCACAAAGGTAGCGAGCTATAGCTAGGGATCAATCTCCTGCAGATGCACACGCACACACACACACATCCATCCATCCCCGTCTCGTCTGTCTGTCTGTGTGCCATCCATCCACCATTACGTACGGTGGTTCCGCAGAAGGGCCACTGCTGTGTGCTGAGGAGCTCCTCCTCTATGGCCTGCTGGTGGTAGAAGTGCCCGCACGTGTGGCTCACCGACAAGGCCACCTCGGGGATCATGCAGCGGTAGTACAACACCGGCAGCAAAGGGCTCACACGCCGGTAGTCGACTATGTGCACCTGCCATCCATCCATCCATCCACACACACACACACTCTCACAGTGTGAGAGACATCGATGAGTGTCCGTCTGTCTGTCCGTTGGGTGGGGATGTGAAGTGGGAGGCTTTGGTTTACATACGAGTTCTGGGTTCATGGCTTTGAGTGAGCTGATGTCTACGGGGATGGGTCGGTAGGGCTCGCCCGGCACCGCCATGCTCATCGCCTCCTCCATCTTGGACAGAAAGGGATCCGACTCATCTGACCACACAGACCAACACACGCACACACAACACCACGCGCGGCCTGACTACTGACTGATGAGCGGATGTCTGTCAGGGTGTGTGTGTATTGGCTGACCGTCGTTGATGCCGCCATGGTGTCCGCCGACATCCACGTCGAGCGTCAGGGTGTCTGCACCACCGCCACCACCACCGCCGCCGGCGGCTCGGCCCTCCCTCCACCTGGCACGACACACAGGCAGGTCAACACAACACCGACACACACACAGTGATTGAGGCGTGTGTGTGGTGGGGTGTGGGGTGGTGTGGTGGGTGTGCCGCCCGCATAATGTCACATCACCTACCCGTCGGTGGAGTCTTCCTGGATGTGTCTGAGCAGGTGAGGCGGCTCCTCGTTGATGGCCGATATGGCGCTGTCGTCATCCACACCATCGGGCACAAACTCTACCTGACACAAACACACAACACAGAGAGAGGGATATTGGAGGATGGGATGAAGGATGTGATGTGTGTGAGTGAGGGCATGGCATACATACGAGAGGGAGGGTTTCGAAAGACAGGAAGTCGCGCACGAACGGGTGGCCGCAGTGGGCGCACGAGTCGAGGTTGGTCCTGACCAGAGGGTTGTTGCCCATGCACCGGTAGCAAATCGGCACCAAATCCTCGTTGTCCTGCCCACAAACCACACAACACAACACAACACACCTGCACTCATCGCTCCCTCCCTCTTTCTCTCCTTCTCTCCCTCTCTCTCCCTCTCTCTCCCTCTCCGCGTGTGTGCATACGATGTAAGGCTTGGCCCGCAGTTGCAGTGCGGCAATGTCGCTCTCATTCTGCCACTTCGGAGGCAGACGCACCTCCTGACAACACACCACACATCACGATCCACGCACACGCACACACACACACCTGACCCTTCCTACCTGGAGTCTGTCGTGTGCGAATCTTGCCAGCTTGGCGGC
This sequence comes from Vitrella brassicaformis, assembly GCA_001179505.1. Lineage (NCBI taxonomy): Eukaryota > Vitrellaceae > Vitrella > Vitrella brassicaformis. The sequence goes on along the minus strand of CDMY01000599.1, from coordinate 26,991 downwards.
GTCGAGTGCCTGTGCCTTCTTGGCCATGGCGTATAGGATGGCGGCGCGGGAGATGCCCGGCGGCACCATCTTGGCCGACCACCCTCCTGCACCGGCGCCAGAGACCGTGGGCCGCACAGCAGTACCCACACCCACACCTGCACCGGAGGCCTCTGCCCGTTCTGATGACACACGAGACGCAACAGCAACAGCAACAGCAACAGCGTGGATGTGTGTTGGTTGGTGTAGAGGGGAGCTGTGTGGGTGCGTGAGCTGTGCTGACTTGACGACTTGCCTTTGAGGAATGCTGTGACGGTGTTGTGTGTCGCGTCAACGCCCCTGCACACACGAAGGAGAGAGGAGGGATGCAGGCAGGCAGGAGATGGGCGTTGGTTGGAGTGTATGTGTGTGAGTGTGTGTGGGGATGTGGTGTGTTCACTTCACTCACTTGTGTGATGTGGGTTTTGGCCTTGTGAGCCCCGGTGATGCAAGGATGTTCCACAGGAACAGCGTGGCGTTGAGCAGCTGCTCTGAATCAACCAACACACGCACACAAACACCACACCACACCACACCCGGATGGATGGATAAACGGGCAGGCAGACAATACCTACCTTGTGTGTGTTGTGTGAAGGGCTCCCTCATGAATGAGTGTATCATGGCGAAGGCGTAGTACAGCTCGCCATACCGACGATACTCCCAAAACTGCGACACACCCTGTGTGTAACGCATCCACACACACACACACGCACCACACACACACACACACATACAGAGAGATGCCGCCTGAGTGGCTCGACCACACACATACCCGTCTTCTGGCCATTTCGTCGTCATGGCTGCTGCCCGTGGCCGACTCCGCACTCTGCACGCTCTCCACAGCCAAGGACCAGTAGTAACGGGCCGCATCCTGACACACAACACACACAGAGAGGACAGAGGGTGAGATACACACACGTGGATTGGATGGGTGTGTAGGTGACGTGACCTACTTTGAATCTTCGCTCCGTGACGGCGTTGGTGGTGAGGGTGTGGAGGAGGGAGAGGGAGAGATCCCGACGGCCCGCCTGGGCGTAGGCCGCTCGCGCCTCGTCGAACCTGACAGACACGTACAGTACACACACAAAGTCAGTCCACACACACGTGGTGTGTGTGTATGTGTGCAGTTGCTACCTTACCCGTCCTGTGTGACGAGCCACTCCGCCCAGGGCAGATGAATGGCGTGTGCGTGTTGGGGGTACTGCTCGGCGAGTCCGAATGCCTCCTCCCACCGGTGCATCTCCACGTACAGACCCATCAGCTGACCGATGTCACCCAGCTTGAGCAACGTCTCCTGACAGACAATACCAATCCCCCCCACACACACACACACGGACACACGGACACATTGGACTGTCCCTGTGTGTGTGTGGTCGCCATGGACACACAGACAGACATTCTCACCTTCGCGAAGGAGAAGTGTCCCTTCTGCCTGAACAGCTTTGCGGCCATGGCGAGCAGCTCCCGGACGTCTTTGTCGCTGAGGCCGCTGGGGGGTGCCCTGCTGCCGATCACATCGCCCGCGGCCACAAGGTGACGCACCACCTCTATCAACGGCTCCAACTGACACACAGACACACACATGGAGGGAGGGAGGGAGAGGGACGGGGAGAGGCCTTGGCTCTTACCGCCTGTAGCTTGATGAAGATCTCGACGGCTTTGCGATACTTGCCGGCCTTGAAGTACATCTCGCCGGCACTCCGGAGATCTCCATCTTCCTCTGACGTCACAGCCTGCACACCACACCGCCCATACCAGATAGATTGCCATCCGTCCATCCATCTGTGCCCAACCGACTCCCCCACCTGCAGCATGATCAGCCCCTGCGCCATCGACTCGCCACCATCCTCTGGCTCCTTGCTGACTGCTGCTGGTGCAGCAGCAGCAGCAGCAGCAGCGGCGGCGGCAGGTGGTGGAAGGTGTGCGACGGGTGTGAGGACGGCCCCCTGCTTGCCGACATCAGACGCCGACACACTCAGTGCAGGGGCCGCTGCCAACACCGCACCAGGGGCGGGTGGTGCGGGGGCACCATCCCTCTCCCTCTCCCTCTCCTCGGTTCTCAGCGGCGATGCTGCTGCTGCTGCTGCAGTAAGGGGCGGGGGCGCCGCTGCACACACAAAGGAAAAGTTGGAGAGGGAATGCGATGCGTTGCGTGGGTGGGGGGAGAGTGACATAGGCCTGCCTGCGTAGCTTACCCTTCTGTGTGAGAGCGTCTTTCTCGATGATGGCAGCCCACTGCTTGGCCTCGTCCCACTTGCGCAGGTCGGTGAACATGTCGACGGCCAGCTTGGGCTGACCCGACTTGAGGAACCGCTCCGCCGCCTCTCTGTACTGCCCCTGATAGATACACAGACAGACGCCAGATGGGGTGGATGGATGAATGGATGGACGGGCCGTGGGTGTGTCGGGTGTGTCGGGTGTGTGTGGGGGTGGGTAGGTGCAGTGACTGCACCTGAATGGCGTGCACTTGTGCGAGGATCATGTTTTCCTCCTCCTGCGTGAGCTGCTTCTTCTTGCCGTAGCTCGCCTGCAGCCGCGTCAGCAGGTCCAGATACCGCACGTCGCGAATCCGAATGAACGCCTGCACTCACTCACGGCAAACAACCAAACCATCCACAACACACCCACCCACACCACACCACACGCAATCCAGACACACATGATTCCTTCTCTCTCTCGTGGGTACCTTACCTTCCTGGCGAGATCGAATTGGAAGCTGGAGAGGCAGTTGATGGCGAGGGCCCTCCAGTCGCTCTCGGTGACGCCGAGGCAGGCGACTCTGTAAGCGGTGTGGAAGTCTTTGCGGTCGAGGTACCTGAACATGGAGGCCGACTGCGGCACGTCGATAGTCTGCATGGACACGTAGTGCAGACAAAAGATCTTGGAACCCTTGAACCCAACAACGAAGCCCTGGTGGACGGACAGAGAGAGAGAGGGATGGTCAGTCAGAGCATTGCGTGTGCGTTGGGAGAGGGGCGGGGCGGGGGAGGGGGTTGCCTGGAGCTTCTGCGTGTGTGGGGGGAAGGTGCCCGTCTTGATGCACAGCGTGTTGTTGCCTGAAAGCATCCAATAGAGAGGGGGAGAGAGAGAGAGAGAGGGAGGATGAGCCCCACACACACACACGTACGTGCGAATGGATTTCTGTGTGTGAGTGTGTGTGGACTGACTGGCTGACTGACTGACTGACCGCTGTATGCGAGCATGTCCTCCATCTCTGTGTTCCAGGCGACCGAGTTGGCGTTGGGCTCCTGGTAGATGAGCTGCTTGCTGTCCAGGTCGTACACCAACATGTTGGCCGTTTCGTCCACTACCGCCAGCTGTCCAGTCCACACACACATGACACATCCATCCATCCATGTGTGAGTGTATGTGTGTGTGGGGACTCATATCACCTTTTTCCTTGACACGCTGAGGTCCAGGCATCTGACTGTCGTGGCTTGCTTGATGAGGGTGACGGGGAAAGGGTTGTCCACAAAGATCTTCAATATGTGACCTGAACAAACACACCAACACACCAACACACCAACACACCAACACACACACACACCAACACACACACGAACACAGCACAGGTGGACAGTGGGCGTCTTTGACTTTCGCCTCGGCGAGCACCGTTCTTGAGCCCCACGAGCAGGCCTTCACGCTTCTGCGGACCCCCCACAACCTGCACACACACACACACATATATATGGACACACACATGGACACAGACATCCATCCATTCTCCCTCCGTGTGTAAGTTAAGTGTGTGTGGATCCGTGCGTTGCGTTGTCTAATTTCTTACTTTGATGTATCTGATGAGCGACTCGAGGTTCCACTCTCGCTCGAGCTGTCCCGAGAAGGCATACAGCTGCAGCTTCCGCTCCTGGCACAAGATGATGTGGTGCGACGTCACCACCAGCAACGAACACTCAAACCTGATTGATTATTGATGATGGATGATGGATGGATGGGCACACAATAAGCGGGGTGTGAGAGTGAGAGTGGCGGTGAAGGGTGTGTACCTCTGTCGAATCTTGTCCATACTCTTGTAGTGGAGGTCGGTGGGGTCGTCCTGCGCCACCTCGTATATCAGCACCTGACGCACACACACACAGCCACACAGCCACATGTGGCTGTGTGGTGTGGGTGTCTGTCTGTCTGTTGTGGCCTATGTATGTGCCTTGTCCGGCAGCTGCACGGCGAGCCTGTCCCGGTAGACTGCGATCTTCTTGACGTAGTCCTTACACCGAATCCGCACCTGACGCACAGCAGCAGGCAGCAGGAGGAGTGACACACACATTCACACATTCCCATTCTGAGCCTGGCGGCCTGCCTGACGGACCGGACCTTTTGGTCAGTGACCAGGTGCTGCACGATCACATCGGTCATCAGCTCGCGATAGGCATAGCGGTCCTGACACACACTCAGACACCCACCCAGCTGGTTGGCATCTCCGTGTCTGAGTGAGTGTGAGTGTGCACCTACCTGGTAGAGGCCATGGACAGTGGAGAAGATGATCTGGTACATCTTGACGGCACCGTCGTTGCTCCCTGACACCATCATTCCACAGACCCAGGCACTCGATTCACACACACATGCATCGTCAGCTCAGCTCACTCAGCTCACCCACCCGCAGCGACATTGTGTTGCTTTGGTCTGACGGCGACGGCCCAGACCCAGTCGTCATGCTCGCTGATCGGGCCCAAAGAGATGCCGTCGCGGCTCCACAATGTCACCTGCAACGGCCGTCCGTCCAGGCCATGGGATGAAGAAAGGAATCAATGGGGATGCACTCACTCATTCACTGGATCACCTTCTTGTCCGAGCCGCCCACAACGAAGTAGTCGCCACTCGAGAAGAATGCCTGTTGCGCCAGCCACGAGGGGGGGATGTGTGTGTGGGAGGGTGTGTGTGCGTGTGTGTGTGTGTGTGAGGGGGTGGGTGTGCTGATGGCGTCCTTACGATAGAGAGGGGGTCGTAGTCGAGCTTCTGCTCCTTCAGACACTCCTGACCTGAGACCTAGGGGACCGACCCGACACACACGAGGCAGATCAGACAGATGGGGTGTGTGGTGTGGTTGGCTGCTCGCGAGCACCTATGATGTCATACCTACCTTGTAGAAGGACAGTGTCTGGTCGCAGCAGCCAACCTGACACACACACGCACACACCAATTCCATGAGTAAGTCCCGCTGCCTCCAGTTGCATGTGTGTGTGTAGAGCTGACTGACCACGAGGACGTCTGTCGGGTCGGATCTCGCCAGCACGGGGTTCCACCCCAGGCACCATATCGGCTCCTTCCGCACTACCTCGGCCTGTTTGTGTTGTGTGAGGGTGGGTGGTTGAGATGCATTAGCCATGCAAAAAAGAATCAAAGAACGAACGACTAAGTGTGTCACCTTTTCAGTGCCGAACTTGTCCGTGATCGATATGTGACCATTGAACAAACCTCACACACACACACACACACCCCAACCACCACACACAGACGCATAGTGACGGTACGGTACGGACGCACTCATGAGGGCTTTGCTTTTCGCGAGCTACCGACGGCCCACCTCACCGAGTGCGAGATGGAGGCCGTCCGGCGTCCAGCTGAGGCTCAGCACCTTCGACGACACCTGAACACACAAACAGAGGGATGGATGGATGGACGGATGAGGGTGAGTGCGCTGGTGCCTGCCTTGTGTTTGGTGACGGACTTCTGCTCGGGCGACCACAGACCGAAATCGGACGCAGTGCCACTCGCCAACTGCACCACACACACACAGACAGACGGATGCATCCACGCATCCACCTTCTGCGGAGGCAGGCAGCCCTCGATGTCGATGCATCCCTCAATCACATCAGGCAGGTGCCTTCCTCCCTCCCTGCCCACCACCTGACCTGTTGGGTGACTGGGTTGTATGCGAGGCACTGAATGGAGTCGGTGTGGTGGTACTTGAGCCGGCCCTCAGCCTTGTCAGTCCAGATTATCACCTGCTTGTCGGCACTAACATGCACCAGCAAACGGACAGACGGATGGACAGACACACAGGTGGATGGATGGATGGCGGAAGGAAGAGAAGTGTCCAGCCTCACACTCACCCTCCCGAGGCGAATTTCTTGCCCTGTTTGCTGTAGGCCACGCAGTAGACGGCATCCTTGTGGCCTGATCGACCCACACACACACGCACACACAACGCAGCCCTCTGTATCTGTCCTCTGATCGAACTACTCCTTGCTCACTCACCTTTCAGCGAGTGGATGAGGTCTCCCTCCTGCGCGTCATACACCAACACGCGGTTGCCCGCCGCCACGACCACCTGCGTCCCATCTGAATGCATGGAATGAAGGCGATGCATTCAACCCATCACACACACAAACAGGCACATCCATCCATCCATCCTTTCCCATGTGCAGATCAGATCAATCTATCCACCTGGCTTGAATGCGATGCTCCACACTGTGCTGCTCAGCTTGTCCCTCTCAGGGATCTTGTCAGCCCACACCGTCACCGTCCGCATCTCTCAACACGGCTCCTCCCAACGCGGGCCAGGATCGGTTCGGGCTAGGGCCCCACCACCTAGCCAGCCAATGGTTGTTCTTCCCTGGTTTCCGAGTTTCCGACGTCCCCGAAAATTGCGAGCTGAAACAGGATCGAAGTAGATCGAAGGGTTTCTTCTGTTTGACGGATGCCCTACAGCATCACTGCGGGCCTCTCCCTGACGCAAACGCCCTTTCTCTCTCTGAGCGGTTCAGTAATCGGCTAGTATCCCTATCGCTATTGTTCGTCGTTGATCGTTGTCGAAATGGCCCGCACCAAGCAGGTATGCACCCCGCCCTCTCGCCTGACGACACGGAGAGAGGCCATGATGTTCACAGAGACATTTGTGTTGTGTGTTGTGTGTTGTGCTGTGTGCTGTGTGTTGTGTGCTGTGTGCTGTGTGTTGTGTGTGCCCACTCACCAGACTGCTCGCAAGTCGACTGGCGGCAAGGCGCCTCGCAAGCAGCTGGCATCCAAGGCCGCCAAGAAGTCGGCCCCCGTGTCTGGCGGTGTCAAGAAGCCCCACCGCTTCCGCCCCGGGACGGTGGCGTTGCGCGAGATCCGCAAGTACCAGAAGAGCACCGAGCTGCTGCTGCGCAAGCTGCCGTTCCAGCGTTTGGTGCGCGAGATTGCCCAGGACTTCAAGACCGACCTGCGCTTCCAGTCGTCGGCCGTGGCGGCTCTCCAGGAGGCCACTGAGGCCTTCATGGTCGGCCTCTTCGAAGACGCCAACCTCTGCGCCATCCACGCCAAACGCGTCACCATCATGCCCAAGGACATCCAACTCGCCAGGCGCATCCGCGGCGAGAGATAAACACACCACAACCACATGGATGTCGGGTGTGGTGGTGGGGGGCGGGAGGGGTGGGGGATGAAGGGATGCGTGTGAAGTGATCTGACTGACTGATATGCCTCTCTCACCACACACATACTTCACTTACTACACTCGGACTACTACTGCTGATGCATCGGATGGACTGGCCGTGGGCGAATGACAGAGAGACAGAGAGAGAAGAGAGAATGGCTGACTGACATGTCGCTGAGCCACTCCGATTCGTGAGTCTCGCGACCCACTTACCCACCGTACGTACGTACACGGACGCACACCAAGGAGCCACACAACCAACCCAACAATCTGGTGCCACTGGGCGCCACCACGTGACTTGTGCCAGCCACACACACACACGCACACATACACGCATGGGAATCGGACATGGTGCATGGTGCACGTGTGTGTGGTTCGTGTGTGGTGTGGTGTGGTGTGTTGCCTTGTCTTACCCACATGTGCTTACCCACATGTGTGTGGTGTGGTTGGTGTGCGTGTGTCCGTCCGTGTGTTGTGAAGGTCGGTCGCCGTGTGTGGTGTGGACGGGTATTACGTGTGTGTGGTTGTGTCGATAAGTTGTCGATAGACGTGTGTGTGTTCGTGTGTGGGCCGGTTGAATGATGTGAGTGCACTTCATTAATCCATTGACTGAAACAAAAGTCGACACGAGCTGTCTGCGCGATACGTCAAACACCCACACACATCTCATCACTGACTCCATTGCATCACCTCTCCACTATCCCTCCATCAATTGCAATGGATGACATCACCTCAGCCCAAACCGCCTCAGCAGCCCGGCGCCACAAGGGGAGTCGACGTGGGGAAACGCACATCCACCGATGAGGCACACACGACCAGCAGCAGCAGGCACCTCGGCTGTGACCAATTAGATGCTCACATCCCTCACCGCCACAAATGCGGCGACGGTGTCGTCAGGTCGGCAGCCGCGTGACCAGCCAAACCTCTTGATGCACTCCCTCTTGATGAGACCACCAAAAGGAGACAGACCAGCGTATATGGCCTAACGAGGGAAGACAGCGCACGGTGGGCATGCTGTGCGAGTGACGGGATCAGTAGTCTTGTAGGAGGAGCAAGAAGTGGTTGTCGGACGGCTGATGATAAGGCACCACATCGAAAGACCAACAGCCGCCAATCCGATAGAGTCCGGCGGCCGCCGGACCGGGGGCTACAAACTCCCGCAGTCGCCGTGCCCACTTCACCAGCGCATATAGGATGCCGTTGTCGGCTTGCTCGAACATCAGGCTCCCTACAAAGCATCTCAGCTGATGCTCGATGGTCCTGTAGATGGCCACTGTTAGCGACAGCTTGTGGAAGGCCGTCTTGCTGGGCAGATGAGCCACAGCCGATAGGTGGCGGCCAAGCACACAATTGTGCCCATCACACGCCACTCGCTGCTGCCCTCATCCAGAACGTAACAGCATCGCACCAGGTAGCCGAAGGGCGCCAGCGACTATCGGCCTGTCATCCACCGTGAGGCCCGTGCCGTCAGCCGCTTGGCGCAGGCAACACTGGCACCGACAAGGCCTTCAGGCCGACAGACATCATCATCAGGCACAGAAGGTGCCGGTGAGTGGCGGGCGAGGGAGGCGTCGATGCGATGGACCAGCACAGCAGCGGCCACCACAGAGCTCCCCACGGCGCGACAGCAGGTCCGCAGAGCCACCAAGTCGGTCACTGCCAGGCAATGCACCTTCACGCCACATCTCAACAGCCAGTGATTGCACCCTCAGCACGAAAATACGTCAGATCTGAGCCAAACAAGCGACAAACACCATAGAAGGCATCCGAGGTTTCTTCCCTTCTCACCTGTGTCGCCGTCTTACCCTTGCCGGCGTCGGTAATCTCCTCACCACCTCCGAGCTTTGATCTCGCCTCTTTCTGCGCCATTTTTCGGCGTTTCTTCACAGAGGTGAGTGTGTGGGCGTCTGAAGGAGCCTCTCAGCCGACAAAATCGGAAAACGAATTTGCCAGATTCGCAGGCGACGCCGATTCGATCCTCAGTCGATCGGGAGGGAAGGAGGCACAGAAAGGGAAGGAAGGAGGCCTTTCTGCGGCGTACAGCAACGACCAGGAGGGCTATAGCACGGCCACCGACTCGCTCCTGCGATTCCGTGAGGTGATACCGGTGGTGTCGGGAGGACGCTGCACGGCTACACAACTGAGATCCAAGCCGTATCTTGCTGACCACGCCGACCGTCGCCGTGCGGACAGGCCGGTGAGTCATCTATATATGACGAGGCACCTGCGGAATATGGGATGATGTGCTGTCATTTGTCAGTTTGGTCACTCATGGGATGAGGGTACTGCATCGCAGCCGCCAATGGATCTCTCTCACGACCCATCGGTGGGCGGGCTCTCCAGATGGTGCGTCCATTGTGACTGTGTCTTGTGTTGTGTGCAGGCGGCCGCCAGTAGCTGTAGTGTTGATGCGTTTCGGCGACAGATTTCAGTGCTGCAGACACACCTCACACAGGTAAGGGCTGTGGACACACACATCTTTAGACGGGCGAGGGCAGTCCATCTGTTTGTTTGTATGTGCTCAGGCGGAGCACGGGCTTGTGACCATCGAGCGCTCACACTCTCACAATGCGGCTGTCGAGGTTAGGTGGATGCGCCTTTACCCTCAGCGCAGACTGTCTGTGCTGAGTGACTTCAGATACCCTCTGCCCTCGTCAACAGCCTCTCGGTGGTCTCCAGTGCCCTCGCGGCCTTCAATGACGACTTGGCAGCGATGCACCCATCCCCCATCCCTCCCTCCCACCCCTCCCCACCAGCCGCCCATCCCGCCGCCACTCACACCGAACACACAACAGCCCACACGGACAATGGTACGGCCAATCCTTTGTCCGAGGATCTGTACCGTGACGTCGTGACTCGGTTCCTGCCCGTCGACGTGGCCGTCAGCTCAGCACGGGCGGCCAACAAAACCAGCGGCATCGACCTCGTCGATGAGACCTTCATGCTCACACGCATCGACACGGACCTCAGCCGGCGGTCTCTGCGTGGCCTCATCGACGTGGAGAGGCCGTTTCAGTACTACACCAAGTGCGCCCATGCACTCGAGTACGGCGGGGCGCTGTGGTGTGAGTGGCCCGACTTCATCCGGCTGGCTGACATCTACAAGCTGACGCCCTCGACTGGTCTGCCGCTGATCATGTCGCCCCAGTGGATGGCGGCCCACCTGCCCACCAAGGCCGACTTCCACACCATGCCCCTCGCCCTTCGCCAGTACAGCACATTCGGCCACCTCCTCAACTACAAGGGCACCAGTCTGGCGCTGACAAAGGTGGATGAGGCCGATGATGGCGGTGAGGGCAAAGAGGGGGATGGAGAGGGGGGCAGCCAAGGAGAGGGAGAGGGGGACGGTGGGGTGACACGGCAGCGGTATCGCATCGGAGTCGGCGAGGAAGAGTGGCGGTTCGAGACGGTGCCGCTGTCCGGCCTCCCTCCCCGCCACCCCTACCGCCGCACATACGACCCCCACAACCCGCCCATCCGCCGCCATGGCTTCCTCTTCCCCTCATTCACGGCCTTCATGAAGAGGATGGTGTTGACGCAGTGGTTTAACCAAGAGGGGGTGGGCGAGAAGCTGGTGTTCCGGGTTGGAGTGGGCCGTGGCGATGAGCGCTATCAGCGAGTGCTGACCGATCCCATCGACGGGCACGCCACCATCGACTTCATCGAGGAGGGGGAGCGGCAACGGTTTATCATGCTCAAGGGCATGAAGGAAGACGACACCGTCGCTGCGTACCTGTGGGTTTGCCGCGGCTACATCATCCTCTTCGCGACCGAGGCCGAGATCGAGGGTCACACGCCGTGGGAGGACCAGCTCTCCATCTCTGCGCCGTTGCTGCGCAGCCTGCTGACCAAATACCGACTCGCCCACATCATACCACGGTGGGGGTGAGAGGCCACCGCTGGCGAGAGGTAGGCAAGGAGGGATTCTGCCGTGTAGAGCCTGATGGATGGACGCCACATGTGTACGTGTGTGTGTGTGTGTGTGCAGGTGAGTTGTTGTGTAGATGGCCCTCTCGTCCGTGCTTTTAGTCTCTAGCACGGCTGACATAGGCTATGACCCCGATGTGCTGGTAGAGAGTGTATCCGTCAGCGCACGGAATGCATGGATCGAAACACATGTTGAGCTATCGACCGCATAGCTCATTTGTCGGAGTGCATGAACCAAACATATCTGCTCCATCCACTGCTGACGATGGCTCTCTTGCGTCAAACTCTTGCACCATCGAATCTGACGTTTGCGTCTGTGGTTGACTGATCCTTTCTATTCAACCATGAATGGCGACACGAGGTTTGAGCAGTCAACCACGCACATCCGCACAAGGGTGTCTCATCCATCCATCCATCCACCCGGGCAATGAATATTCCGGCCGGCCGCTATCCAAATCTCCTCTTGCCAAACTGGTCTCTTCTCAGCCTCTGCTCCCAACCTCCCTTGACATTCCCCTGCACACACACACACACACACATCACATCAAAAGTCAGCACTAACTGGCTGACTTCACCCTGCCAACTCACCTGGTCTGTCACCCCCAGCAATTCGATCTTATCATCAAAAGGCAGTGCAATGGTCTTCCCGCCCATGAGCAGACTGCCGTCCCCATCGACCGTCTGCGTCCCCTCACTGCACGACGCACCTCCCTCGTGCAAAGTCGGCTTCGACACCACACTAGGAGCACCGCCAAACAAAGACTGGAGCTGGTCGCGTGTCGTTGAAGGCGTCACCCCCGCACCAGGCCGGACTCGGTGGGTTTGTCTCCGTGTCTCCGAGGTTTCGGTTGGCGGCTGCCTCGTGACAGACGTGCATCTCTTGTGGTTGCCAAAGGTCCGGGACAGGTTCTCTGAGGACAGACAAAGCAGCCAAATGGAGGACAGATGAATACTGTTCCCTGTCATTACCGTAAAGGAAGTTGAGGAACTCGATGGCCGTGTCCGAATCCAGCTGCTGGAAGGTCGCTGCCTGTCCATCAGCGGCCGCTCTTTCCTTACTCTTTTGGGGCTTGGTCTCCTTTCGCACATGGTATTCCTGTAGGGCACTGACGATCTCACACAGAGCTTTGTCCTGGATCCTGAGCAAGGTCGAGTGGTCGGCTCGGAAGTCCTGATACTCCTCTCTCAGGGCAAGAAGGATCTGTAGGAAGACTCGCATGAGGGCTATGTGCTGAGGGGGATTGATCTCACCTTGTCTCGCTCCTCCGCCTCTTCCTTCAGACGTTGGTTCTCTTCTCGCAATTGTCTACGGATGGGTGGGCACATACACGCGTAAGCTGCCTCGGTGCAAGCGCCACCGTCTCTCTCCGTGTCTCACACCTGACGACGTCACCACTCTCCTCTTCAGTCTCCCTGCTCTCTGTCGGAGGCTCGGACACCAGCATTGGCTCGGCGCTCGGTGCTGTCGAGAAGGAGTCCTGCTGCTCCGGCGCCACTACCTCTGTGTAAGGGTGCCTGCTCTGCAACTTGGTCACCAGCCGCTGATAGACACACGTGCGGAGGGCCTGACACGGAGGGATGGAGGCAGGGAGAGGCGAGATGCAGATGGGTGCGGCGTGAACGGACATTTGCCTCACGGTCTGACCATGTCTTCTTCCAGATGCTTTAGGATGCGAAGCTCTCTGCGCAGCTCCTGGTGCGACACGAAAAGACGGAACGACAGACAGACAGACAGACAGAAGACGTGGCAATTGGGATGTCGGTTGGTTGCTCCCCCCCCTCACCCCGTTCTCTTCATTCAATCTCTTGTTCTGAGACACGAGGCGCTCGACCTCTCTGCACGATAGAAAACGTCAAGTTGCCGTCTGCTTGTATCATTGGCTCGTCACTCACACGGATTGGTAGTTGAGCTGTGTCACCACATGGTCGTTCTCCAGCAGTGTGCGCCGTGTTGTCTGTCGATTGATCGATCGAAAGAGAGAGAGAGAGAGAGACATCCATCTGTATTTCTCTTGACCCCCTTGTTTCCCACAAGCTCACTTCTGAGAGCTGTTGCTTGGCCTTGACGCGGAATTGCTCCTCCTTCTGCCGGATCTTGGCCACCAGGCCCTGCCGGTGGTGCTCGAAATCCATCGCTCGACGCCGCTCCATCTCACTGACGCGCAACAACCAATCGCCGTTTTCATTCTCCTTCCAGAGCAGCACTTACCTAATCTTCTCTGTGTGTCGATTCTCAGCGTCGTTTAGCTGCTGCTGGAGGGTGGTAAGTCTCTCTTCGTAGTCGGCCTTCTCCTTGATGAACTGCTCGATCTCCTCGTGCTGCCGCTGCAACGTGTTGCACTTGACTAGCAGGTCATCCCACCTGTGTGCGACAAAGCCAGGACACAGCGCCAGCATGGTATCCGTGAGGGGACTGGATTTGGGGTGTGTTCACTTCTTCTTGAATTGCTGCTCGTTGGCCTCGATCTTCTCCTCTGCACACACACAGAGGACCTGTATACTGTACACCTTTTGTATGTGCGCGTGTGCACGTGTCTGACCCAGTTTCTTCTCCTTCTGCCCCATCTGGGTCTGCAGCTGTTGGTTGTTGACCTGGAGCTGCCGCACCCGCTCCCATGCCTCTGCGAGGTTTTCCCTCAGTGTCTTCATGGTGTCGGCCTCCTCTGCCTGCAGCTCCTCAACCTGCTTGGCCAGGGCATCCTTCTCCTTCAGCGCCTTCGTGTGCTTGTCCTCACTGACCGAACACACCACACCCATGGGCGGTGGCTGCGGGGGAATCGTGTGTTATGCTCACAGCAGCTGAAGCTGCTCAGCCTGCTTCATCCTCTCCATCTCCCGCTCAATCTGAACAGCCCCCTCACCCCATTCAGGCATAGTGCCTGGCGCTGTGTGTGATGCAGTTTTACCGATATCAGCTCATCAGTGCCGGCTGAGCTGGCAGCCTCCACCTCCTGAACGGCGGCCTTCGCGCCCTTCGTGGCCATGAGAAATGGAAGATTTCCGAAGAATTCGCGAGGGGCGAACTGATGGTTTGTGACCCCGGAGGATTTGGGGCCGGATCGATGCAGTCAGTGCAGACGGTTCTCCATCTCAATAACAGGAGCAGCAGCACAATGTCATCAATAAACATACACACATCCGCACACCGCCGTCATCATCTGCCTCACTTGCATTGTCTCCCCCCCTCTACTGCGGTATGATGTGGGCGTACAAAACACCGCAGTAAAGGATGATGTGTGCCGTATAAACGCACTTACAGACGACATGTACTGTACATGTACAGATGTCGGCAGACGACACCGCGCCCGTCCATCCCATCTCATCACATGTCGCTGCAAGAAGTGAGCCCTCCACAATCAGCCTACACACCGCTGCCAGCTTCTCCACTGCCAGCAGCACCAGTCGACGAACAACCTCATCTGCACACAAACAGACGCACACACACACACACCGAGAGAGAGAGAGTGAGAGAGTGAGAGAGAGACGCACCAGTGCCATTCGGGCACTCAAGGCATGCCCCTTGTGTGCTTGTGAATGTCCCTTCCGCACCGCGGCTCACTTGTGTGTGTTTCCTCTACTGTGGTATGATGTGGGCGAGGCCGTGTTTTGTCAACAGGGTGCGGGTCAATGGCATCGCGCTGGGGAATCGGGCGGACAGCCGCGTGTGGCCCTCGATGGCCGCCTCGGTCGTGAACAGCTTGATGTTGCCATCGATTAGGTACAGGTAGGCAGTAATAGTGTCGTCCTCCTTCATGCCCTTGAGGATGATGAGTCGCTGCCGCCCGTCATCCCCCTGCCCGTCATTGGTGTAGTCGATGGTGGTGTTGCCGTCTATGGCGTCGGTAAGCAGCGACCGATATCCCTCATCGCCACCACCCAGTCTCGCCCAAAATACCCGCCTCTCGTCCACCCCCTTTGGGTCAAACCACTCGAACAACACCAGGTGTTTCATGAAGGACGTGAATGAGGGGAAGAGGTGGCAATCGTAGCGGATCGGTGGGTTGTGGGGGTCGTATGTCTCACGGAAGGGGCTGTCGGCAGGGAGGGCGGACAGCGGCACCATCGTGAAGTAGACAGCGCCGATCCTGTAGCGCTGCCTCCTCACACCACCGTCCCCCTTCTTGGCCTCGTCGCCATCGTCGGCCTCATCCAGCTTCTCGATCGCCAGACTGGTCCCCTTGTAGTTGAGGAGGTGGCCGAATGTGCTGTACTGGCGAAGGGCGAGGGGCATGGTGTGGAAGTCGGCCTTGGTGGGCAGGTGGGTCGCCATCCACTGGGCCGACATGATCAGCGGCAGGCCAGTCGAGGGCGTCAGCTTGTAGATGTCAGCCAGCCGGATGAAGTCGGGCCACTGCTCACACCACACCGCCCCGCCATGCTCGAGTGCATAGCAGCACTGGGACAGATAGCAGAAATGCGACACATGAGGGCCGCCACCACCAGCAGCGGCCGGTGCGTCACTGCTGCTGCTGCTGCTGCTGGTGTGAGGGGCAGGGGTGGGTGCCGCGGCATTGGCTGTATCTGCTGCTGTCCGCTCCACGTCGATGAGGCCGGTCAGCGAGTGGCGGCTGAGGTGCTTGGCGATGCGACGCTGCACGAAGGCCTCATTGACGAGTTGGCTGCCGTGTGCCCTGCTGATGGGGCGGGCCGAGCAGACGGCCTCATCGATGGGAAGGCACCGGTAGATGACGTCGCGGCAGACATCAGGCGGCAGGCCCTCGGCCGAGTCGGCGGGCGGGGGCGGCTTGGCCCAGCCGATGGGCCGAATGGTGCCCTTGACGCCATCGTCGACGCCGCGCAGCGCATCTTCAGCCGACGAGAGAGCGGCGAAGACGCTGACCCACTTATCGGCGCCAATGGCGCCTGCACCGAACACACACACAGACAACCAGGGAGAGAGTGACGGCTGCAGTGCTCTCGTGTGTGTGTGTGTGGTTGACCTGTGCGGCGACTGTGGTGTCAAAGAGCTGCTGCACACCGGCAGCCTCTCGTGTGACCTGCAGGCACCGCACACACACACAGTGGATGAGAGCACACCAGCAGTGAGGCCATTGGGCCTCTCAAGCGCCACGTGCCAGATCTATGTGTGTGTGCAGCGATGCGATGCGCTCCTCCAGACGAACCAAACCCTCACTGATGGACTGCAACACACGCACACACACAGACACGATGAATGTGAGTGGTCTTGCTGTGTGCTCTCTCGAGTGAATGCGTTCGCTTGTCAGCACATTGCTTCCCGGATGCTTACCGGTGTGCCGCCGGGCTGAGCTGACGCGGCCGAGTCGCCGCGTTGTGTATGGGGACGCTTCGGCTCTCCTTCGACACTCATGCTCAAAACCAGAGCTACTCGATGAGAACCCCGCCTCCCCTTGCTTATTGTGTTTAACGCGACTCGAAGCGTCTCGAAGGCAGCGGTTTGACGAAGCACCCTAGCGCGGTAGTCCTGTCGTCGGCCTGTCCCTGGCGTCTCGAAGCACCCGAGCCTTCCGTGCCAGAGCGTCTGTTATTGGGCCTCTCAGATCTCGTCGGCCGGTATTTGCTGTTGTCGTCAGCGAGGGGCTCCAAGATGACGAAGAAGATTGCTATCATCGAGTGAGCGAGGAACATGCATGCCGCCAGGAAGGCAGTCAGGGCACTCAGCGAGAGAGAAGGGGGCGGAGGGGCATGCGACAGAGTGCGTGTGGTGCTGCTTGCTCATGCAGGTTGGCCAAGTACCAGGATCATCCCGATGTCACAGTCCACGACACGGCGTCGGCAGGTCCCCAGCGAGACATGCACCGCGGTGTTGTGTTCTGTGTGGCTGGACGGGATGTGTGTCCGTGTGTGCGTGTGTGTCGTGCGACTTCCTTCAGCGTACCAGGACATCCTGAAGAAATTGGGTGTGGTCAGCATCCCCACTCTCCTGCCGGACCTCGGTGTGCAGAAGGTCACACTGACCGCTCTGCCCGCAGAAAACGGTGGGCGCTTTCAGGGACACGCGCACACGCTGAACACGTGATTAGTTGTCTGCGTTTGTGTGTGTGTGTGCGCGCGTGTAGATATCAAGGCGGCGGTCTCGCTGGTGACTGAGAACTGGAAGCCCGACGTCATCGTCGTCGCCGTGCCCGAGACGCTCTTGCTCGGGCCCTCCAAGCAACACGACTTCAAGCAACAGCTTCTGGCCAACGGTGATGCAGGGACCACGGTGGTCACCCCTGCGGATGCGTGCGAGGCGGCCGTCGAGGCGCTCTTCCACACCACCGCACAGGAGCGCGCGCACCACCACGACAAAGAGAGACTCCGGATCAGGTGAGTGAGCGATCGGACATGTCACACACACCTGCGCTCACTCTTTGTGATGTGTGTTGGCTCAGTATCATATCGCCCTACCACGACGCCGGGACCACCCCACCGAGACTAACCGAAGAGCTGCTCCGGCAGCTGGGCGAAACCTACATACGCGATGACGCACAGCTGACAGAGCCGGCCGACACCGACAATGACGATGACGATGACGACAATTGGGTCGTCGAAGCACCAGAGTCGGCCGACACCGCCTCGGACAGCAATTATGGCTACGACCAATAAGAGCCGGCCGACACCGACGACGGCCAGGTCACGGTGGTGTAAGGGTGGATGGCCGAGAAGCAGGGCTCAGGCGAGGAGGGCCAGGGCGTCTCCGGCGGCGAGGGCACCAACTGACCACACCATGTACCACACCACACCACACCACACCCATACACACACCCATATACATACATACTGGAGTGAGGGGTGTATCTGCCGACCCACTCACTGACTGACTGACTCACTGACACTCACTGCGACAGACGACAGACGGTTTGCTCCTGTGCGTGGCCATGTGTGTGTGTTGTCTGTCATGTGTCGGACCCCCTACACACACACGCTCATGGCTGCACACGGAGCAATGACGTCTGCTGACACGTCGGTTCTCCCCGGCAGTGAGGGCCGCTGTGCGGTTTTGCATACATTTCAGCTGATAAATGTACATCAGAGAGAGAGAGAGAGAGAGAGCCGAGAGGTCGCAGAGATCGCCTCTCTCACACACACATGAAGTCCAGGTCTCTCTGTGTGTGGCGTGCCCGTCTGTCTGTCTGTCTGTCTGTCTGTGTTTCGGAATGACGTACACGCGTATCTATCAGTGTCGTAGTGGCGGTATGGCCAGGCAAACGACGCCATGTCTGTTTTTTTTTTTTCGTCCGTATAGTAGGCCTTCTCTCCCTCTCTCTGACTGACTGACTCACTTAATAATCTCTGGCGCGTCTTTCGTGTTGGCGATTGCTATGTTGTCCATCTTGTTCTGTGCTGTAACGCTGACTGGTGGGTGGCGTGTGTGTGCTTTGGTGAGGGAAGCGGCTCAGTGGTTCATTCCATTCCATGCCATTTATACACATGTATATATGTATGGATGTATGGATGTACGTATGTGTCTGTGTGCATACGACACTCACTGGTATAAGACAGACAGACAGACAGATAGACAGGTGGCTGGCCGAAAGACACAGGGGAGAGGCCAACACGCGACACATCCAGCCTGTGTGTCGTCGCCTGCCTTTCTTGTTTGTATATTGTCACTCTGCGTTGTACTTAACCGCTGGTGATCCCCCGATGGTCTTTGCTCCGTTCCATTCCATCACATCACATACACTTTCAAGGCGCTGTCCGGTGTCCGCGTGTCATCACGTGTGTGTGGTGTGCGTGTGGACTGTTGAAGGGACCTCTCGCCGCCCCCTGCCTGTAGCGGGCTGCTGAGCGAGACGGGGTGCGTGTGAGTGGGAGTGTCCGTGTCTTCTGCCTGGATGTCTCCTCGCGGTGTGTGGTAGTCACTCGATCGATCGCTGCCTGGTTCGGGGCGGGCGGGTGCACCAGACAGACGGGCGAGTGCATGGAAGTGAGGCCGCTCTTTTTCGGGCCAGAGAGTGTTGCATGCCTCCCTCACACTTTCTACGTGTCCGCCGATGTGCATGTCTTTATCGTGTACGCAGTCGATGGATCACTGCCTACCTGAGTTTCTTGCCATTCACTCATCAGTCGCCCGTCTGCCGGACGACGCTCGAAAGTAACATCCCCAGAGACATGAGGCGACAGTTTTTCCCAGGCAGAACAGCGAGTGCCGCCGTGCGGTTTTGCATCTTGACGACGGCAGATCACTTTCTGCCGACGTATGTGTCTGTGTGTGTGAGTGAGTGAGTGAGTGAGAGATTTATCGCATTGTTGTGTGCGCGCGGGGGTGGACGTCCCAACCTCTCTCTATGCGTGTGTGTGCGTGTGTTATAGGCCTTCCCTCTCTAGCTGTTTAGTCGCCCTACGGACTTGACCATGTGCCGGCCACTTGACCTGGACGGAACATGATCGAGTCATCCGGCAGCCACAACTGAGAAGCGATCGCCTGTATGCGATCACACGCACAGCCAGAGAGGACGCTGTGTGTATTCATTTCTGACGCACACATGAACAACGAGCGCGAGCGGCACAAAAGGCCCGGTTGCAATGCCGCCTAGGCCTTGTCTCTCTCGTGCCGTGATATGTTGCTGACTGGTCGGTGGGGTGGGGTGGGGTGGGTGTGTCTTGGTGAGCGGCTCACTCCTTGATTCGATCCACACATGCCATTCCATCATCCCATTTACACACATACGCGTGTCTGTCTGTCTGTTTGTGAACATACGACACTGACTGACTTGGCTGGCCCTCCCAGACAGACAGACAGACAGACACTGGTTCAACACCGATACTGCGTGAGGCAGCTGCGGACGGGCCGCCGAAAGACACACCGACGGACACACAGACGAGACGGGGCATATGATGAAGAGAATGAAGACATCAGCAGCTGATGTCTGCGATGGATGCAATTGCATAGACAACAAAACACAGACAGCACTAACAGAGAGAGAGCGCGGCGCGAATCAGACACAACACACGCACTGGCTGGCCATGGAAGCAGAAGAGACCCATCCGCCCATTCCATTCGTCCGCCCATTCATCCAATGCTTACATACCTATCCTATCGTACACAGAAATAAGTGAGCGATACACACAAAAAACACTGACTGTCAGAGGACCTTTCTCACCGGCCCTCCCACTTAGCTGACGTCTGCTCGGGTCACTCCCTGCCTGCCGATCGTCGCCGCCGCCGCCATCGTCGCCACTGGAGCCGATGTGCAGCTAAAGTGACAAGAATGGCGGCGGCGTTGGCGATCGGACTGGCAGGAAACACCCCCACAAACGATGGATGACACCCACTCACTAAGCCACTCGTTTCTATACACGACAGACCCGTCTCATACTGTCTTGCACATCACATTATCGGATTGTTGCTCGTGGCTATCTAGCTATGACTTGAGGGCGAGGTAAAAGCCGACGCCGAAGCCAGAAGCGCCTGCAGTATGACGCACAGGCAATGGACATGACGCACACACGTGAAGTGGCGATGCTGCGGTGGTCTCACTTGGAAGGCCATACGAGAGGAAGCTGCCCAGCCTGCCGAACAGGTCACGTACGTCTGCGTAGAAGGACACCCACCCAACACACACGCAGAGAGAGAGAGAGAGAGAGAGCTGATGAAAGTGGTGATGCCACCGAGCAGTATGTGTGATCGTTCGCCGCACCTTGTGAGGATATGCGGCCGTCCTGGTCTCTATCGAAGAGGCTGTTGAAGTCGCGCTCCGCCCTGTCCCAGTCGATGGTGATGTAGCCCTGGTGGGCCAGCAGCTGCAGACCGATGAAGCTCGCACTGATCCACACACACACACACAGAGAGAGAGAGAGAGAGAATGATGCTTGCTGGCCTGCTCATCTGTCTGTCCGCTGCCCATCTCCTTACCCGACAAGCAAAGCCGACACCTTGAGGGCGTTCTTGACGGCATACCCACTCAGATACCCAAACACCGTCCCCATGCCGACCTGCACACACAAAGCACACAAACCGCACCACAATGTGGTGCTTGCCACGCCCTCTTCCGCCCTCCTCACTGACATGCGCCTCACCTTTTCCAGGTGCAGCGCCGGCGCGTCGAAGTAGCGTTCATTCAGCCTCGTCCACTCGCCCATACTCCGCACATTCACCACCTCCTTCGCATACTCTCTCAGCTTGCCGCTCAGCGATGGGTCTCGCTGAGGCGGCGTCGAGCACAGCCTCCAGCCCGCACCACGGCTGCTGCCTCTGCGCGGCGGGCACTCGGGCCGCAGCACCGTCCTGCCGTCCCTGCTGCACAGCGCCCTCGACAAAGCGGCGAGAGAGAAACGTCGCGTTTGTCTGCGTTGCTGCCTCCTGTCGATGTCGTGGTGCTTCTGCGAGAAGAAGAGCTTGGGCTCCATGGGCTGGTCGCCCGCGTCGATGACGATGCTGTTGGTGAGGCCTTCAACCGCTCTTATGGGCGGGAACAGGGCTGACACATGAGAGATCAGGGCCATGCAGACGAAGGCGACACAGATCTGCATGACAACCAACGAGGTGCTGGAGCAGAGGGAACGGGGCAGAGCGACTCTGCGCGCCAAGCTTGCAGACGGATCGCTCGTCTTGGAAAGACAGAAACAGCGCCGTGGCAAAGCATGATGGAGCAGGACGAGCCCGAGAGCGGAGATCCGATTGAAAATGGAGGGAAAAATGCAGCCCCGACCAACGTCACCGAGCCAGCTGGAGATCAAGAGTGCCCCGAGGCGGCCCAGAACGGGGCGGTGACTCATGCCAAGGACGGCGAACAAGCAGGCAACAGCAACGACGCAAAAGAAACAAGTCAAGACGGTGATGATACAGATGAGCAGGTATTACACGCATAGAAGTGGCGTGTTCTGTATGCTGTCTGTCTGTCTGTCTGCCTGTCGGTGTGTCTGACTGTGTGTATGTCAGATGGTGACCATCACGGATGAGTTTGGCCGGAAGCGTCGTGTGCGCCAGGCTGATGTGGGTCTGCACGAGGACCAGGAAATCGGCAGGATGGAGAGGGAGCGGGACAAACGACAACACATGGGGACGCCAACCGACACCAATGATGCAGACGGAAAAGAAAAAGCGGCACAGCGCGATTCGGCAGAGAAAGTCGCACCTGACCTCGACCAACGGAGGTACACATGCAATATCGTGTGTGAGTGTTTGTCTGTCTGTCTGTCTGGCCAGGAGGTCTGATAGGCATCGCCGTGACCATGGTGCACCCCAGAAGCACACGGGCAAATGGGACAGGTGTGTAAGAGATGCATGTGATGCGACAGATGTGACGTCTTCTTGATGATCGTCGTCCGTGAGTGAGTGTGTGGATGGATGTGTGTGCACTGCAGGGATGACCATCGCTCGGGCGACTGGTGGGAGAGGAGGAGAGATCATCGATCCAGGTAGCTCAGCTCACACGCGGGGCACCCACCACATCTCTCACTCTGATGCCTGCCTGCCTGCCTGCCTGAATGTCATCCCTTTTCAGGTCTCGCGACCGTGACCGTCCTCGCCACGACTGGAGGGACGACAGGCCACACAACGGCCGGCGATTCAGGTACACGCTCACTGTGGCTGAAGAGACGCCGGGCAGACAGACAGACAGGCAGGCAGTCTGACACTCTGTGAGCCACACGGGAATGGTGGTGGTGGGTGTAGGCCGGGCCCTCCGCCTTTCCGTGGTGGCGGCGGCGGTTCCTTCAGAGGACCAAGACCACACAGACACAGACATGAAGCAGAGGTAACTACGTTCATATGCAGAGAGGATGGAAACCCGGAAAACCTCCTGCACAGATTCACTGACTCATTGGGATGTATGCTCCTCTCTTCCCGCCTGTTTGTTTGTCAGGACGATCGGTTTGTCCATGACGGACCCCCACCGCCGTTCATGCGGCCGCCGGGGCCGCGACCGTTTCGAGGCGAGTACCTTGGCCCGCCCAGAGGCCCGATGGACCCACATTTCTACAGACCTGTAAGCAGGAGGGGATCGACGGCCGGCCGATGGACGAACGAGTGTATCTGGTTGGCTTGGCTGAGTCGGTTGGTTGTTTTTTGTCAGGGTCCGGGTGGTGGGTACGGCCCACCACCGATATTCTACCCACCAGATCCTTATGGGTAAGCGACGGGGGAAAGGCGAGACTCTTTGGCAGCAACGTCCCGTCCTTGTGTTGCAGGAGGCCTCCCCGCGGCCCTCCGATGAGCGGCGAGTTTCGTCCACCCCTGTGCCCACCAGATGGTACGTACGGATGGACAGCGAGCCCATCTCCCACCTGGATCGTCATTCATTCATGTTTGGTGTGTCCCTTCTTCTGACAGATGGCCCCTTGTTCCGTCCGTACGGCGGTGGGCGCTTCAACGGCCGACGGGAGGCCTACGAGGGACCCCCCCGCCCCCCTCCGTCCATGATGCATGACCCCTACGCACGGCCGCCCCCTCACACGCACTTCGCCAAGCCCTACAGCAACAATGGCGGTCCTCCACTGATCGAAAGACCGCCTCAAGGGGCCTTCCAGCGACCACCGATGAAGTTCGAGGACAAGCCGCCAATGCCTCGCTCAGACGGGCCGGCGCAGGGTCAGGGTGGGGGCAGTGACGTGTCGGCTGTTAGGGCGGCAGTGGTGCACCAACCGCAGCAGCAGCAGCATGCTGCTGCGGCTGCAGCGGCCCCAGTGAGGGTGGGTGCGCCTGTGGTCTCTAAGCCTCCGTTGCTCACGACGGACGGGGCCAAGAGGAGCACAGACACGGGGAGCGAAGGAGGAGGCCGGGCTGCTGGCAAGGCGGCTGAAGGGGCCGTCGCTATGCCTGGTGAGCTGGAGGAATGGGACGGCAGTAGCATACCATCGGCATCTGTGTGTCTGTGTGTTTATCTGTCTGTCTCAGATCGGTCCAACTGGACAGAGTTCTTCTCGTCCTACGACGAAGAGGGTGAGACCAAGCCGCCTACCGACTCATCCGGATTATCGGCCAGGCCCCCACAGCCCCCACAGCCTTCACAGCCACCTGCATCAAGTATGTAATGAGGGCAGCGCAGTAGCCGACACAGACGAGGGCACCCCACCCATCTCTCTCTCCTCTCTGCTGGTGATTATCGTGTGGCAGATTCATCGATGGACCCGGCGGCCGTGGCGCATCTGATGCAGGCCCTGCAGGCGGCAGGTGTGAGGCCTCTGCTTCCCGGCCCGCCGCAGCACCAACCATGGCAGTGAATCCCATCCAATCAGGTCAGCTGGGGGGGTGGAGCGAGGGGGAGGAAGTCGCCATTCCTTAGTTAATGGGTTATGTGTGTGTTGTGTGGCAGGCACCGTGGCCATGACCTGGTTGAGTTGTTTTGGTGGAGGCGGGGTGCGGTGCACAATTACTGTGTGATGAGGGTGGGGAGGGAGCTCTGTGACACCAGCTTGGTGTTGTGGAAGCGATGGGTGCGCGGCTAGGGGGTTGGCTGATAGGACAGCTGTGTGGCTATGGACTGAGTGAGTGACACTTCCATGCAGTGATCAATCAATTAAGTTGGGAGAGGCGAGTCATGCACCTCTCACACAGACATGGATCACGCACGTCAGCTAACACTCGATAGGCCGTCCATCCAGCAAATCTACTTGAGAGTCTCAGCCAACACTCGGAAGAAATCAACCTGCACACCATCACACACACACACACACACACAGACCACCATGTGTGGCACTGCCTGTTTGCCTCCCCCCGGCTCACCTGTCTGGTCGTCTCTACTGCGGTATGAGGTGGGCGAGTCCGTGTTTGGTCAGCAGAGGGCGGACCAGGGACATCGCGATGGGGAATCGGTCAGGCAGCCTCTCCTGGCCCTCGATCCTTGCCTCGTTCGTGTAGAGCTCGATGTAGCCATTGCCAAGCAACAGGCGGGCAGCGATGCTGTCGCCCTCCTTCATGCCCTTGAGCACGATCTGTCGCACCCGCTCGTCATTCGTCTCCAAGATGAGGTCGATGGTGGTGAGGTCCTCGATAGTGCCGGTCAGCAGCTTCTGATAGCGCTCATCGCCGCCGTCCACCCTCCCCACCCGAAATGCCCGCTTCTCGCCCACCCCCTCTTGGCCACACCAGGCCGCCAACACCATCCGTCGGATGAAGGCCGTGAACGAGGGGAAGAGCAAGCCATGGCGGTAGCGGGCAAGGTAGCGGATGGGCGGGTTGTGGGGGTCGTATGTGCGGCGGAAGGGATGGCGGGGAGGAAGGCCGGACAGCGGCACCGTCTCGAACTCCCACTGGTGCTCGCCGACTCCGATGCGGTACCGCTGCCCATCCTCCTTCTCCCCCTCCCCCTCCATCGGCTCGTCCATCTGCCCGCTCCCACCGCCCTCTCCTTCCCTGTCCTCCTCTCCGTCCCCATTGCCCTGTCCTTCCCCACCGTCATCCTCCTCCATTGGCTCGGCCTCCTCTTTGTCCTTTTTGCCCTCACCGCCATCATCGGCCTCATCCAGCTTTGTGAGCGCCAGACTGGTGCCCTTGTAGTTGAGAAGGTGGCCGAATGTGCTGTACTGGCGGAGTGCCGCGGGCATCGAGTGGAAGTCGGCCTTACTGCGGAAGTGCTGCGCCATCCACTCTGTCGACATGATCAGAGGCAGATCGTCGGTCAGCTTATAGATGTCAGCCAGCCGGATGAAATCGGCCCACTCACACCACACCACCCCGCCGTACTCGAGTGTATGGGCGCACTTGGTGTAGTACTCAAGTGTCGGGCGCTGCACGTCGATGAGGCCCCGCAGAGACCGACGGCCGAGGTCCGTGTCGATGCGACCGAGCACAAAGTTCTCATCGACGAGCTCGGTACCATAGAAAGTGTTTGCCGCCCTTGCCGGGCAGATGGCGTCACTGATAGGGAGGAAGCCGACGATGTGGTCGCAATAGAGATCCGACGGTAGGCGATTCTCTGTGCGACGAGCCGCAGTGCCGGCATCAGCGGCAGCTGTAGTGTCAGTGGTTTGAGTGGGGGCGGCATGGGCATCTGGCGGGGAGGGGTGGGGGTGTGAGGGAGGGGCCTGGGGTGGGTGAGTGGCCGCCATGCCTTCTGTGATGGCGGTGAGGGCGTCAGAGGTCGCCGAGAGGCTGCTCTTGAGGGTGGACCAGTTTGAGGCAACAGACGGCACCTGAGGCCATCGACACAGACAGAGAAGAATGAGTCATGGCGGCGGTGGTGATGGGATGAAGGCTCTGACCTGGGGAGCCACATTGGCGACGAACGAGCCTTCAATGGTCGTCACATCACACTCCACCTGAGCAACACACGGCCGAGCTGTGTGTGTGGATGTGTGTCGTCATCGCGTCCTCACCTGTGTCACTTGTGCCAGCAGCACTGAGAAGCGCCGCTGCACCTCCTCAAAACTAAGACTACAGCCGGCCGCCTGCACACAGACACACAAGACACACACAGTCGTGCTGCCACACAAAGGCCTTTCAAAGGTGTATGGGACAGACGGCCCACCGATGCGTCATGGGCGGCATCCATCTGCTGGTGCTGCGATGATGACACTCCATTCATCCCATGACCTGACGACACACAGCACATCATCTGTTCATACCATGCTTCACCCCATCCTCTCCATCTCTCTCGGCTTACCTGAGGCAGCCGGGCCGTCGACGCGCTGGCGCTTCCCGCCATCAGCGCCATCAGACATCTCAAACACGCGCTAATTACTGATCAAGAGTTGGTGATTTCTCGGCTGTTTCTCCTCCTTTTCGGATGAGCGAGCGTGTATCGGACTACACCCAACCCCCTCCACCT
>CDMY01000598.1:26727-40039 GCA_001179505.1 Vitrella brassicaformis | reverse complement strand
TGTGCCGTATAGGGCTGTGTCGCCACATATGTACCCACCTGGTTGGCGTTGGCCCTCTCACATATAGACTTCTTGCTCTTGAGCAGATTGCAGATGCCGTCCACAGCCCCGTTGTGCAGGTCCCTCAGCGTGTTGCACCGCTCTGCACGCCACACAGACAGGACAATGCGACACGTATGGACGCAGGCAGGGAGGCAGGCAGGCAATGGGTCCGATACTGGTGTTGTGTCCTCACCAGATAGATACTTCCTGTCCTCGTAGAGCTTGATGAGGGCCACGTCGTCGTATTTCCTTATCTCTGCAGCATACACAGACAGCGCATACCATCATGGCCACGTTCCCTCACACACAGAGCAGAGCTCCTCCCTCCCTCCCGCCTCTCTTGCGAGTGTGCAACGTCACTCACTCCCCTCACTGCCGCGGAGAGGGGGGCGGGGAGGCGGTGCTGCTGCTGCTGCTGCTGGGCGACTGGGTGGACACAAACAAACATACAAACAACGAAAGAGTGTGTGTGTCTGTTTCTCTGTGTGGGTCTAACTGTCTGGCCACAAGTAGGTGAACGTACCTGCCGCTGTTCCAACTCCCGTATCTTGGCTTTGAGGCCGACCTGCTGCTGTTCCAACTCCCGTATCTTGGCTTTGAGGCCGCTGAGGATATCGAGCAGCTTCTTCTGCTCGCAGGACACCACACACACACACCCAGACAGACAGACAGACAGATGAGAGAAGGCGTGCCGTATAGGAGTCCGCTGACATGTATGTGCCCACCTGGTTCGCCCGCGCCGTCTCTGCCATATTCTTGTTTGACTTTAGCAGATTCTTGATGCCCTCCACGGCCACCTTGTGCATGTCCGCCAAATGTAGCAGCTCTCTGCACGCCACACAGACAGTATACAGCGCGGCACGATGCAGGCAGGCAGGCAATGGGGGCGACGCTGTTGTTGGTCCTCACCTCTCGTATGCTCCCGCTCCTCATACAGCCTCAGCCATTCCCTCCTCACGACGCGCCCAGTGGGGTCCTCCCTCTCATAACTGTCAAACTCTGCGACACAGACACACATCATGGCCACGTTCCGTCACCCACGAAACACTTCTCCCTCCCGCCTTTGTTGCAAGGGTGCAACGTCTGACTCCCTCACTGCCACATACACACTTACCCTCCACTATCTGCCGCTGCTTCTCGGCCTCCTGACGCCAGGCCCTCTCCAGGGGATCTGCTGTGGCTATGTCTGCCATCTCTCTCTCTGTGTCTGCGGATATCCTCCCCACCTCCTTAATCTCAGCTATCTTGGCCTCGAGCAATCATCTCAAACAACTTCTTCTGCACCCGGGACACCATACAAACGCACCCAGACAGACAGATGAGAAGGTGTGCCGTATATACGGGTGTGCTCAATTGGGTGTGCTTGAGTTCTTTGTACTCCTGCACATGACTGTTATGACTGTTGTACATGTCATGACTGTTGTACATGTCATCATATCGACCACCGCGGCCTGAACACAGCGCACCACACACCGCATCACACACAGTTGTACCCGATGACTTGTCGGCCGAGCTGGCTTCTCAGCCGAGTTGCCTCCTTCTTCGTGCGGTCAAATGGAATGCCGTTGCCATTCGCGCTGTTAGGGAGGAAATAATCCGATGTATATATATAGTGATCAATCCATTGTGTGGATTACCTTCCTTTGTCTTCATTGCCTTGAAAGATCTGCACTCGGGAAGCAGGCATCTCGAGAAGCAGCCCCTTGGCTGATGTGATGGACCCCTGGCAGTGCTTTTGGTGGCCGCCGAAGCGGCCAAAGGGACAGGGGACAGGAGACACATAACAGACAGCAGGGCAAACCTTTTCTTAGGACGTGTTTGTGCCTGAGGAAACTTCCATCAGCTGTCGTCAGGAACGCCCTCGGTCTGAAATTTAGAAATCGATTGTTTGCTCGCGTGTGACCTGTGGAACCGAAGAAGACAGGCTGGTTTTCTTTTCTCTTCTTTTTTCCCCTGCACGTGCACATTCTGCAAAGGAGAGACTGCATTTCTGAAGTGCAGAAGTAGGCTTGACGTTTACGTGAAGACACGCTCATTCACACTCATTCAAAGCACTTACACTCTGTTGAGAAGTGCGTCGAGAGAAGGAGACGGCCATGGAAAGAATCAGGAAAGTATCATTTTTCTGCACCTGAACATGACAAAGGGAGGCAAGTGAGCACCGCACAGTGCGGGAAGGATCGAGTATTCATCCTTACACACCACCCATGCACCACACATCTTCACAGCAAAAAGACATGACATACGGGGCCACACACTCAGGTACTTACCTGATGGAGGGCTTCTTGATGGCAGAAGGCGCCCGCACACCCTGGTCACAGCAGACAGGCGCCAGGCAGCTCCGCCCGGCAGACAGGCGCCAGGCAACTGAGGGCTCACCAGCGATTCAGTGAGGAAGTGGCGAATGACAACCGGACGAATTGGGAGGGGTGGAGGGGGACGCGGCCGACGATATAAGCCGATTACCAGGCGAAAAGAGGAAAGAGTGAAGGATCTGTGGGCGAAACAGGGATGGAAAGCCGAACCGGACGAAAATTGTGAAGAACGCGAGAAATTATTCCAGTTTTCGTCTCGTCGCGTCGCGTCGTCGCGTCGCGAAATCTCGCCTCATCCTCTTGTCGCGTGGAGAGAAGATAGGGTAGCGGTGCAGGCAGTGCCAGCTCGCAAATTTTCCTGTGCCTAGGGTGCTACCTGAAACCGCTGCTGCTGTTGAGGGACCTTAGTCGCGCGGTTGGTGATCAGGATGGACTCATCAAGTTATTTGCAGAGGCAGGCGTGTTCAGTGGCGTGGAATGGAAAGGAATGGATGGATGGATCTGTGCATCTTTCTACAGCGCGGGCAGTGCCACAGCCCAGGACCGAGGCCTCTCGCCAATCGGGGACTACGGTGAGCAGCATGAAAGTGACGCATCTCGCGTGCCCATTCTGAGTTACTCATTCATGTTCAAAATTGTTATGTTGCCCGGCAGATGACGACGCGTTCGGTGCTGCCGCACCCTCCTCAGCCCCTGGACAGGATCAGCAGACCGCGCTGAGTGGACAAACAGCTTGCCAGCCAGCCCATCCACAGCGTTTGTGTGTGTTGTGTTGTCGTCCTCTTCCCTAGGTGTTGATCAGGGGACGGAGGGGCGCATCAGCCATGACAGAGGGGTTTGTCCGTCTGACTACCTCCTGCCCGGCCCGCCTGATGACTCAACTCACTGGCAGCTGGCTGGCCGGCGGATGGATGGATGGATTGGCTGACTGGCTGGCTGCTGCACACTCGAGGAGATTCCTTTTCCCACCCCCACCCACCGTGTTGTGTATATATAAAGTGGCCTGTGTGTATATATAATGTCGACGGGTGCAGTGCGGTGTGTGCCGCAGATGAATCGTGTGTGGACGACAGAGACCTGCCACGCGTTGGTTGTATTTGTGATGAATGACCGATCAATGGGCTTCCACAACATACGGACACTCAGCGATCATTCAATCAGCACGCAGGCACGCAGCAAAACAAACAAATGAGTCGGCGGCCAGTCGCTCGCCCCGTCTACCTACCTCTACCATCCTCACGGAAGTGTTCCCATCTATGTCTGTCTGTCTGTCTGTCTGTCTGTCTGGGGGCTTGCCACTGCCATCAACTATCTACACGACTACACGAGCGCCCCCGCCCCCAGAGGCCCGCTGGCAGCAGCAGCAGAGGACGATGACGATGAAGCCCCGCCAAAGTCAAGGCTCGTAGACACCCTCCTCCCGCGCACCTGACCACACACCCAAACACACAGTGTCATTCGACTACACGCGATGATGGGTGTCGTTGGCTCTCTCACCAGCTGGGAAATGTCTGCGAGGAACGATTTGGTGTTGTGTACGGTGGTGCCGCCGAGAATGATACGGCAGCCCCCCTGTGCGTTGAGGTGGGCCACGTCACGCGCCTCCTCGAAGGTCGCACCGCCCACAACGAAGACTATCACCTGCCGCATCCATGACACACACGCCACGCCATCCATCCATCCATCAGGCACTATTGGTGTGGAGGGGGCGAGGTGAGGTGCCTCCAAGTACCTCTGAGGGTTTGTCTCGTGAAGCGGCGCCGCTGGCTGTGGAGTGGGTGGTGGGCACGAAGGGGTACTGCGTCTCCTTGAGCTTGCCTGCAGCCATGCACACACAAAGGAAGACATGGATGGATGGATGGATGGATCTGTGGGGATGTGTATGTGTGGCCGACCTTTGAGTAGCAGCTCCAGTGTGGTGGCGAGAAGCGATTTGTGCTGCGTGTACACATTGGGCACACCCTGACACACACACACACACACACACAGAGAGAGAGAGAGACATGAGTTCATCTCGCAGTGTCACCCCTCCCCCGCCAGACGGTCTGTTGACCTTGAATCCCCTCTGTATGCTGCTCTTCGCGACGGCGAGGAAGTTCTTGTTTTGGAACAGATCGCCGCTCCTCACGTGGGAGCCCGCATGAGCCAGCAACGCGTCAACCAACGCCACCTGCACTTATATGTGAAGGAAGGGACACACAGAGGATGAGTGAGATGCTGGCTACTTGGGTGCATTGGGGGATCACCTGTTCCTCCTCTATGCCGGCCTTCTTGAGCTCTTCCTTGAGCTGACCGATGTACGTGTCATTCTCATACCTACACACACACACACACACACACAATGCCCACACACACACACTCTCTCTCTGTGCTCGCGTCCATTCACCTGAGGGCGTAGAGGAGGACCAGCCGCAGCCTCTCCATGTTGCGCGTGTCTGGGCTGCGGAGCCGGTCCAGCACCGCCTTGCAGTGCTCATTCCTGTTGTTGGTGCACGCCAAATCCTACACCAACACACAGCACAGGAACACACAATGCATTTCTCTGTGGTAGACCCCAGCCACATCAGCAGCACGGCATACCGACCTACCTGTTCTAGGCACGAGACGTCCAGCAGGTCGTTGGTCTCGACGAGCCGGGACAGCTCGTGCACGACGGCCACATGCTTGGACACGTTGCCTGCATGAGTCGACGGATGGATGGCGCATCATGATGCACACGAATGGATGTGTTCGTTGTTTGGCTGGAGAAAGTCCCCTGCCTACCTACCTACCTGAAAGTTTTCTGAACTCGGGGAACTGGTCGACGAACCGCTGCATGTCCTCTATCGACTCGATCTTGGCGGTGTTCTGAGTCTGCATAAGACGCAACACACAACACACATCACACAACACACAACACACGGATGAGGGAGGGATGGACACACACATGCATGGTGTGGTGACAGGCACACCTACCTGCTGCTGGTACGCCTCCACATATCGCTTGATCGCCACACCGAGGTCGCCGAAGTTGGAACTCAAATTCTGAGATTCACACAACACAACACAACACACACACACAGCCAGGCCAGGCATACACGGGTGCCTGGATGCGCTCTCCTCCCTCCCACTGTCTGCGTCGCTGACACAGTCACCTGTTCCAGGAAGTTGTCTTGTGCAGGGCTCATGACGATCTCCTTGAGGTCCTCAGCGATGCCCGGCGCCTTGCGCATGTCCACACGGTTGTTCTCGATCCCTATCAACTCGTGCAACATCGCCTGACGGAATGAGGGACACACACACACACACACATGGATGGATGAGGGAAGCGTTGCATGTGTGAACGTGCATACCTGGTAGGTCCACTGGTTGAGGAGGGGCGTCACGGGGTCCTCCCTCCTATCCACCAGCAGCAACACACACCCGCCGCCGCCAGCCGAATAGTCACCCGCACCACCTGCACACACACATCCACCACCCATCCGCCCATACCAAAAGGGCCTCTCTCTGTGTGTTGTGTGTGTGTATCCTCACCTGCCCTGAGCCCCACCCCCATGCTGTCGAACAATGAGTGATCCTCGGTCATCCGCTGCTGCAGCTTGGTCGCCACCCTCCTGCACAGCTCAGACGGCTTCAGGTACCGCACCAATGGCCGCCTGCGCAGCGCCAGCAGCGCGGCGAAGATGCCCTCGACGGTGCGCTCGAAGACGGCCTCCTCGAAGTTGGTCCAGGCCGTCGGGTCCTGTGTGAGGCCCACGGTGCCCGCCAGGTTGAGCGAGAAGAGGTCGTGGTTGATGGCGTAGAGGTCGGCGAAGTACTCGTGCACCTGCTGCACGCTGTCGTACTCATCGCACCTCGCCAGCCGCTCCAGCTGCGAATGCGGCGCTACGTTGGAGAAGAACAGGTGGTACTCGGCGTAGCTCGGCGCCTTGAGCTCCTTGGCGAGTCGGAGGAAGTTGTCGGCTGTCGGGCGGAAGAAGCACACGGCGTTGAGGTGGCGCATCTTCTCCTTGTTTTCGGCGTCGAGTCGCTCCACCAGGAAGACCTCTCGCTCGAGGATCTGCGACTGGGAGAAGACCATGCTGACGATGCCGGTGGTCTCGCCGTCGAGCAGCAGGACCTTCATGCCGCCGACGCGCTCGATCATCGAGCGGATGTACTCCTGGATGCATGTCACTATGGACAGCGCCATGGTTGTTCAGACCTGCCTCCCTCTGTTTGCGAGCTCAAACCTGCAGAGAGGTGCGATGGTCCTTTGGTGAAAAAGTGTGGTGCATGCGCAATGAAGGCAGGCACCGTCTTATCAATGAGAGCATGTCATTGCTTGATGCAAAGCAGCTTCAAAAATCAATCAATAATGCAACACAACGTAGGTCTCACATACACGAACACTCCCGGTCGGTCGGTCAAGACATCCATCCATCCCCCCCATGCAATGCATTCAATGCACCCATCCATCCCTTCCTTCAGCCCTCTTCGTCTGGCATCGGTAGCGTGCGGCCCTTGATAATCTGACCCCAGCCAATCAACCTGCACACACACACACACACACAGACAGACAGACGGGAAGGCAGGCAGACGGGCAGACAGTGATGGCTGCCCATGTGCTACTGTTACATGTGCACCGTGTGTGTGTCTGATGTAGGTACGTACCTCCAGTGTTTCTCGACTCTCCTGCTGAGGGCTATCTTGTCGCCCACTTGTGTGCACACCGGCTGGGTCAACTCAACCTTGGCCGACTCCTGCAACACATTATTCATGTCAGACAGATGGACACACACACACAAGACCACTCATCCACCTCATC
Source organism: Vitrella brassicaformis (assembly GCA_001179505.1). Lineage (NCBI taxonomy): Eukaryota > Vitrellaceae > Vitrella > Vitrella brassicaformis. Next base: position 32,896 of record CDMY01000598.1, on the reverse strand, counting down.
CATGCAGGCCGTGTGTTGTGGGTGGGTAGGCAGGATCGGCATATGGGCGTGTGGCTGGCTCGCTGCCCTACTCACCCCCTTGATGCCGGTGACCCTGCCGCCCGACGACGTCGACCCAATGTTGACCATCAGAAACTCGCCCTTCTTCAACTTGGATACCTGCACACACACACAGACACACAGGCATACTACACACGCGGCAGGGCAGAAACATCCCTCGTTTGTCATGCCCTTCCACTCATTCATTCATCCCAGCACTCCACCGCCCACCCCCCCACCCCACTGACCTTGCCGGCCTTCTCCTGCCCCTCCGTCTTGACGCCAAGCAGCCTTCGCAGCAGGTAGAATGTGATCTCGATCTCGATGTAGACTTCGGGGAGGAAGCCGGGGTGGCCCAGCACCTGACCCACCAGACGGTCGGAACGGGTCAAGGTGGGGTCGATCAGGGTGCCCACACCTGACACACACACAGAGTGTGTGGATGGATGGAGGGAGGGATGCCTTGGTGGCTAGCTTGCCTTGCCTAGCTATGGTTACGTATGTACCGATGAGGCCGCCTGGGACGGCGTACTGCAGGTCGTTGTTCTCGGCGTGAAGGGAGAGGATACTGCACGCGTACACACACGCACCGGAGAGAGATAGGTGTGGTGTTTGGGTGGTTTGTGTTGTGCACAGCTGCCTGGCCTGCATACACACGCACCGTGATCTGATGGGTTTGCACGTGTGTTTGCCGTCGGCGGCCTTGGTGACCACGCCCGGACGCACCTCTATCTCGTCACCCACCTGACGCAAAAATGCACAACACGCGCTGGCTGCTGTCTGTTCGTGTATATGTGTGTGTGTGTGTGTGTGTCTGTTTACCCTCAGAACTCCCTTGAGGATCGACCCGCCCGCCACCCCGCCCTTGAGGTTCTCAACGTCCTCACCAGGCTGTTTTCACACACCACACACATGAGCGTGACACCAGCCGGCCGCTGTCTGTGTCTGTGTCTCTGTCAGTCCAGAAGCTCACTCACCTTGTTGACGTCAAACGACCGTATGACGATCATCTGTGGCTTGGAGGTGAAGTCCCTGACGGGCACCGGGATCTGGGTGCACAGGTACTCCACCACTGCATCGATGTTGTACTTCAACACCGCCGATATCTATAGTTAGCACACACACGTGCACACACACAGAGATGGATGGATGGACAATGGCTGTGGTCTTTGGGTTGTGTTGGGTTAATTAAGAGTGTGGCGGCATACACACCGGGACGATTGGGGCCGCATCGGCAGCCGTGCCCGAGACGAACGCCTTGATGTCGTCATACTGCTGAGTCGCCTGCGCCTCCTGGATCAACTCAACCTTGTTCTAACCACACACAACAACAACCACACCAACACGCACACACATGCCGCCCGCCCGGCCTCAACCGCACAGGCCGCATCGCATCTTACCTGCAGGATGATGATGTGTTTGAGTCTCATGATCTCGACGGCCGCCAGGTGCTCAGAGGTCTGCGGCTGCGGACACTTCTCGTTGCCGGCCACCAGCAGCAAAGCCGCGTCCATGACCGCAGCGCCGTTGAGCATCGTCGCCATCAGAATATCGTGACCGGGGCAGTCCACAAACGACACGTGCCTGCAGGACGACATCCATCCATCCGTCCGTCCGTCCGTCGGGCGTGTGTTGAGGGGTGGGTGTGGGGTGAGGACCTCTTCAATGTGAGAGGCTTCTTGCAGCAGGGACTTATGGGCGTGTCTTCTTTGTCGCTGCCGAAGGACACGTAGGCCTGGGGTGCTTCGCACTCGTCATCCTCGCACTTGTACAGCTTCGCATTCGCATACCTTATCGATCGACAGACAGACAAGCATACACACACCACACGCAGGTGAGGTGTCCTCCCCTCCCTCTCCCTGCCCACTGCGTGTCGGTTGTGAACACACACTCACTCACCCGAGCTTGATGGTGATGTTTCTCTCCTTCTCCGACTTGAACCGCACCGTCTGGATGCCCGATATCGCCCGCACCACGGTCGACTTGCCGTGCGCCACGTGGCCGATGGTTCCTGAGACACACACGCACAGGGAGTAGTGCACTCATCATGTCTGTCGTGCGTATGGCTGGTGTGTGCGTGAGTGCGTACCAATGTTGATGGTGGCCTGTCTGCTGATGACCTCTGGCGTGAGGGGGTTGAGCTGCCCCACGTCCAGGGCATCCAGGTCCTGACACACACACACACACAGAGAGCAGGTGTGCCAACGCGCATTCTCTTGCACACACACGCCTACGCAGCGAGACCTCACCTGCTTCATCAAGTGATCCTGCGACATGGCTGATGTCTGATGACAGATAGATGCCTCTGAGTCACTCAGCAGGCCCAGTCAGCTGTGTCAAGCAGAGAATATTGCGACGAGAAACAAGCGGCGTAGATCAACTCCGATTTGTTCAAGCAAAGATCAAACTGATGTGTGTGCTGCTTCCACGAATGCTTCATGAAAACGCGAGCTTAGGAGCTAAGCTCGCAGATGCTAACCCTAAACCCTGAACTCCAAGAATTCGACGGCTGGCGCGAAGCACCAGAATTTCTCCTTTGTCGTCGATTATCGTTGGGAGCCATGCAGTGCATCGACGGCAAGACGGTGTGCGTCACGTCGGGCACCAACTTTTTCGCCTCAGAGCTCATCAAGACACTACTCGAGAAAGGTGGGCGGGCGGGCGGGCGGGCGGGCGGGTAAATAGGTGCGCCGCCACTGGGGCACACAGGCAAGGCAGCCGTGATTGGCTCTCTGCTCTGCTTCTGTGTGTTTTGTGTGACTGATGTGTGTGTCTGTCTATGTGTGCGTTGTGCTGTGGTGTGCTGTGCAGGATGCCACGTGCGGACGACGGTTCGGGACTGCCAGAACTTGGCCAAGACGCAGCACCTGATTGAGATGCAGACACAGTTCAACGGACAGCTCGAGCTCCTTGAGGCAGAGTTCATCGAACCAGGTACACCCACCGCCACACACACACACACACACCTCTCTCTCTCTCCCTCTCTCTCTCTTATTACTCCTTTGCACCAGGTGCCTTCGACAAGGTGGTTGAGGGCTGCGAATACGTGTTCCACACGTCCTTCCCCAGCGACCACCCCTACCACAGCCCCGACGTGGCCACACTCGGCACCAAACACCTGTTCGACTCGGTCGCCAAACACAAGGGCCAAGTCAAGAAGGTCATCATCACGTCCAGCTTCGCCTGCATCTGCGGCTTTGCTGACGGGGAGGTGCCCGGGGGCGGGAGGGCGGTCTTCAATGAGGAGGACTGGAACAGCACCTCCACCAAGGACCATCGGCCTTTCCTCTATGTCAAGGTGAGCGTGTGTGTGTGTGTGTGTGGTGGGTGTGTCTGTCGTGCGACGAGCGTGATGCGTATCTTTGGTGTGTAGGTGTGTGCTGAGAGGGCGGCGTGGGCGTCAGTGGAGGAGCACAAGATCCCGATGGTGGTGCTGTGTCCGACGCACGAGCTGAGCCCGCCTCTGCCTGCGAGCCCCGACGGCAGCTGGAAGATGCCATGGATGTACATCAAGGCCATGCTCGAAGGAGGTGCCACATACAGAGACCGACACACACACAGGAAGGAGTACAGACAGACACTTAGTGCCCGCCCGTTGTTGGTGTGTGTGGTTCCCCCCAGGCATTGTTGACATAGATTTCCCGATCATCGACAACCGTGACCTGGCCGTGGCGCACATCAAGGCTGCGGAGCTGACCGGCGTCAGCAACGAACGCATCATCGTCTCACACGCACACAAATGTGAGGGAGCCACGGAAGGATTCACTTACTGAGTCCCGTGTCCTGTGCTGTGTGTGTGTTGCGTGTGTGTATGTCAGTCCCACCCTCCTGGGTGATGTCTAAGATGCAGGAGATGTTCCCCGACATCGAGCTGGGCAAGCCCGACCCGCCGCAGTACCAGGAGCCAACTCCCTTCCTCGACAACTCGAAGTCAGCAAGATTAGAACACTGAGAAAACAGACCCGAAAAGTCCAAAGAAACTGAGATGTGGATGTGCGTGGAATGGCACTCAGGATGAGGGATCTGCTTGGCGTGGAGTTGCGCCCCGTTGAGGAGACATTGCGCGACACGTGCCAGTCGTTCATCGACAAGGGCATGGCCAAGCCAGTGCCGAAGGGCCAGGACCTCAGCAGGAACCCCCCGCTGGTCACGGGCGTCAAGCCGCCCTCACTGGGGGGCCACCACTACACTACCATCAACCTCTGAGCTTCAGACGCACACACAGTTACAGACACTCAGAGGGAGAGAGGGAAGGGGGATACCGAAGCGGCCATTTTTGGTTCGATGTCGATCCAGCTGGCTGTGTGTCTCCATGGGTCGATCGATTGACCGACCGAGAGAGCCTGTAATCCATCCAAGCTGCCAACGATCCGATCCACACTCACTGTTCTGCTGTTGCGCTGAGGGTGCGAGAGGGACGGCCCCTTCGCACACAGTACAGAGCCGCTCTGTATTTGTGTGTGTTATGTGGATGTATGAGGCCCAGGGGAGTAAACAAGTGATCGAGTGCGTGAGCGTCAGTCGTTGGCGGGCCCGTGCTTAATTGTGAGAGAGTGCAGCGACTCGTGAAGAGCTGCAAGTTTCATTGCTGTGTATGTGGGCTGGGGGAGGTGATCGAGAGCTTTGCTGGTGGGTGGTTTGTGGACCGTGATTCGGTACCTGCCGTGCTTGCGTCGAGTGTCAGGGCTGTTGTTGATGGAACTGACGTCCTCGATATATCCGAAGGACGTTGGCTGCGTCAACATGGCCAAGGTCGCTCGATTCACGCACCGGTGGTGGATGTGGCAATGTGCCTATCGTGGTCACAATAGACGAGCCGCCTCTCCACTGACTGAGATTTGTTTCCTGTGTTTTCTGCGGGGGGCCAATGTGACTGATGGATGTAGGTGTGATGCTGTCGTGCGTGCGTGCGTCCATTTCTCGTGTCTCCTTCCTCCTTGTCACCCCCCAATATTGTTGCTCATCGACGCATGTGCACATGGGAAGGTGGCGTGGGCGGGCGGGCGGGGACGCAAACCGAAACGATATGTTTTCTGTGACTACGACGGTTTCCGGTTCGTGGCATTTCGCCTGGGGGACAGACAGATCACGATGCATGCTCTTGAATATGAAAACGGGCATGTGTCTTTCTTCATCTACACGTCAGACACCATCTCTCATCCCCATCGACCCCACCTGCCACCTTCCCATGCGCACATGCGCACATCTATTGGTGGGCGCACAGGCAGGGAGGTGCAGACCAGATGGATGGGTGTTTTAGAGAGAGAAGAGAAATGCGTGTGTAATATGACAGCATGCCAACCAACAAGAGGTAGCGATAGAGGGAGGGTCTGATCCTTCTTCTCTGTACACCAATCATGAATATGTACCCCACCCCAGCCCACGCACACAAACAAACCAGGAAGGATTCCTCAAGGGAGTACACACGGGCAGACAGACAGACAGACAGACAAATAAAGCACCTCCCTCCCCCTCATCCATCAGACAGACGCCCCTAATTCACACATGAAACAGGCCATTCCGTCACACCAGATGGCCCCGACGGCCGTCTATGTGTGCGCCTGTCTTGTCTGTCATCTAAATCTCGTCCCATTCCACACGGTGGCCGCACTCGACGCACTCCTTGTAGAAGTGGTTCTCCTGCCCCTCCACAGGCAGGTCGGGGCCATACTTGTGCTCGTGTAGGGGGGCAGGGGGGGCGGCCGAACGCTTATCGTCGGCCTTGCGAGCCTTCTTGGCACCTGGGTTCACACACACACAACCAAAGGGGCACGACATGTTGACATGAAGTCTCCCTCTCGCTGCCGTCCGTTCAGTGTTTGTTCACACACCTTTTTTGGGCGCCTTGGCTTTTCTCTTCTTGTCTTCCTGCGACACCCCCATACTGTCCAGCAAGGCACCAATGCCCTCCCCGCCCTCACCCGCCCCCTCGGCCGAGGCCTTCCTGCCCCTTTTGGCACCGGCATCCCTCTGCAGGGCGGCGATCTGCTTGTCCTTCTTGGCCTCGAGAGCCACCTCCATCGCATCGACGCTCCCGTACTTCTTGACAGCCAACTCACGCATCTGGCAGACGGACAGGCGAATGATGATAGGTGGATGAATAGATGGGTGGTTCGTGTGTGTGTGTGTG
>CDMY01000598.1:0-24837 GCA_001179505.1 Vitrella brassicaformis | reverse complement strand
GGGGGGGGGGGCAGGCAGAGACAGTGAGGGAGTCCAGACAGAGGGAGGAGGTTTGCGGTGATGAGACATTCTTAGGACACCTAATGACCGCCCATGCAGATGGGCAGGTGGTTAGAATCATCAGTTATCCCTGACTGACACGCAAACCGTGGGACACACGCATGCATGCAGGGATTGATTCACGGCACGCCAGCCTATCTCCGTCCTCGCCATTCATGTCATTCGTTGGTGTCTGCCTGGGGCCTTGATGTCTGTGTGTGTCAGGTTGACGCGTCGGCGGCGGCGCCTGTCGCGGTGGCATCACCTGCTAGCCGAGATCAACGATGCTGTGCTGCCAAGTACGGCGCCGCACAAGACAAAACCCAGACAGCACTGTCTACGCCTTCCGTGGTGATGTGTTGCTTGCCCGTTTGCCAGATGTATGGCGCCTCCACCTTGGCTGGTTCTTCCTGAGAGGGCACTTCCTGCATGTCGACAAACGGTACGCACAGACAATCCGGAGGCCGACAGACTCTGTTTCCCTAGTTGTCGCTCCTCTTTCAGGTTTGTGTCCATCCGCTATCTGTTCCTCTCATCTGCCCGCCGGCCCCGCACCCCTCAAGTGCTGCTGGGTGTGATCCTTATCGCACAGGGCCTGGTGGGCCTCTACAGGGGCAGCAAGGGCGTGTGGGCGGCGGCCAGGCGGATGCACCCAGCCCTTGCCACGCGCATCGAGGCCTTGTGTGAGTGGAGGGGGGGAAATGGCGACAAGAGAGAGGGCGAGAGAGGTGCAGCCGCAGCTGCAGCTGCAGCTGCAGCAGAGGCGGCAAAAGGTGCGTCTTCATGATTTATGGTGCCTGATCCGATCGACCGATTAGTGTGTGTTTGTGTAGATGACGATGGCCGTGAGGAGGGCGGCACGGCTCCCCTTTTGAGGATGAAGCTGGGCCCGTCTGACGTGCCCGACATCGTGCCGGCGACGTGTCTGTTTTGCCTGGGTGTGTGTCGCGACCCGACGGCCACTGCGTGCGGACACGTCTTCTGCTGGGACTGCATCGCCAGCTGGTGACCGGGGGAGGCATGGGTAGAGGTGGGCGTCATGGGTTGTAGCTGTGTTTGTTTGTGCCTGTTCGTGAATGCAGGGCCTCTTCAAACCCGAGCTGCCCCGTGTGCAGGTTAGACAGACAATTACGTCCGCCGGGCAGGTATTGACACGACGTATGTGTGCTGTTGTCCTTTTGTTGTATGTCAGGTCGTCTTGTCAGTGTCAGCAGCTGCTGTCCTTGTACCACTACGCCCCGTCCAAGTCACTGCTGCGCAACGAAAGCCGACACAGCCAGTGATGTACGTACGCTATGTACATGTAGCATGTGTGTTGTGATGACAAAGCGTTAACACCCATCGGCTTCATGTGCGGCTCGGCTGCTGTGCTATCAGCGACTGCTGGCTAGTTGCTGATGCCACAGTGGGGAAGGTGCACTGAAGTCCATGAGCTGTAGAGGAGCGGGCGGGGAAGGTGTGTCCGCTTTCACTCCCGGTGTGTACATAGAAAAGACGTCAGTCACTCTGACTGTGATTGACTGCACGTGGATGGAGTGACAGAATCTTTGACTGACGAATGAATGAATGAATGAACGAGTGATATTGTCTCTCAGTCAGTCCACAGCCCACCCATCGGTCACCACCAGGTACGTACACACGCCTTAAACCCCACATGGAATGAATGAATGCAGACACAAACACATACGAACGAACAGACCGAAACACACACAACCAAGCAGCTACCCACCCACCCACCCACAGCCAAGCAATCGCGATCCAACGCATCCCGTACCGTCTGAGCCATGCTCCCTCATTCTTTGACTCACTCACTCATCCAGCAGTCACGCGTGGCAAGCAAGCAAACCCTCTCCCCCTCTCCCTCGGTGCCCTTATTCACTCGTCCGCCCCGTTGAGCATCTTCTCGTCTCCCTCATCATGCGCAGCAGCAGCACCAGCAGCAGCTGCTGCTGCGGCCGGTGCCGACTTCGTCTTCTTCCGTGGTGGGGAGTCCGCTCGTGCCGGCCCATTGAGCCCGGCTGGCACGTTGCTGTCCTCGTCCGCCCGCTGGCGCTTCTTGTGTGGCTTGCTGGGTGGCGAGCGTGTCTCGTTGGCGGTCTGCTGCTCGAGGAGGTTGAGAATCTCCTGCGCATTATCGTCAGCCCCCTCCCCCTCATTCTTGTCGGCTTTGTGCTTCTTGTCGGCTTTGTGCTTCTTGGGGGCGGCTCTCTCTCTGCCGTCCTCGTCGTCGTCTGCGTCTGCCTCGCCCTCAGCCTCAGCGTCGTCACGCTTCCGCTTGCCGGGACTGCTGGCTGACTCTGCCGCGGTCTCCCAATCCATCTTCTCCTGCATCCTCGCACAAAAGGCCTCCAGGTCGGCCATGTCGACCTCCGGCCGCTGCCTGCCCTCCTCAGGTGTCTTCTCCGGATGCTCGCCCGCACCCTTGCTCTTCTTCTTGAATTCAAGGTCACGCGAGTCGAGGCCCCTCAGGTCCGCCCGCATCTCGAAAGCCTCAGTGAAGACGGTCTCCAGTTCTTCTAAGCTCCGCTCCAGCACGCAGTACGAGAAGATCCTGTTGAAGCCCTTGCTTCCCCTGTGGCGGCCCTTCTTTGCCCACACCTTGACGGCCTCCTGGTCCCGGTCCCACGAGATCGCCACCTCCTCGTCTGGCTGTGGCTTGGCTTGAGGGCTCTTGGGCGATGCGGGCGGGGAGGCCTCATGCCGACGCACGAGCGTCAAAATGGCCTTGAGCACGCCGTGGCCACGCTGCTGCAGGACGGCACCACTCATCGTCTCCACACGGTCGGCAGACTGGTCAGCAGCAGCGGCAGCAGCAGCGGCTGCCGACGTCTGTGCCTGCACAGAGAGACGAGGAATACGGCATGAGGGTACAGCACGCATCGTGTCGACGTCCATGCACCAATGACTGACCTGCATCGGGGATTTGTCCATTTCCCCGTCCAGCAGCCCGACGGCCTTGTCCCGACACTTGAGCGCCAGAGCTGCGGCTGCCTGGTAACCATTGGCACTGCGCGCGTGGGGCGGGAATGCGTCCACGAAACGCGCCCCGTTTTCCCGACTCCACACCCACACCTCATACCGACCGAGAGCGTCAATCCACGTGATGCCGCCTTCATTGCCGAGGGCGGAGGGCAGGCTCGCCTCACGGAGGGCCTTGGAGGCCTGCGGATTGGTCTTGTTGGCATGAGGGGCTGATGCCGGTGCTGCTGACGTGTCGCCGGCCTCTTCCTTCGGCTCCTTCTTAACGGCCTTCTGCGGCCAGCGGTGGTCCGTCTCGCCGCCAAGCAGCAGGGCACGCACCTCAAGCGCGTGGTCGAGGGCCGCCAGAAGGGACGAGTGGGTGAAATCCCGAACGGGGAAGAAGAAGTGGCGCTCGTCGCGTAACGGGCCCGCCTTTCCGGCAGCAGAAGGGTCAGCAGGTGAGCCCTGTGACTGTGAGCTGTTGACCATCTCGTCTCCCTCGTCCATCTTCTCATCTTCCAGCAGATGCAGCTTCGGCTTCTTGGGCAGAGGGCCCTGCCAGACGACGATGAATCCGGCGCCACGGGAGCTCCACCGCACCTGCACATGATCGCCGCCCCTGCGGCCATCCTTGCCGGTGCCCAGGATCGCCTTGATCATGTTGGTGGCCCGCTCGGTCGCGTGCGCCTTATCCCCAAGCTCATCGGGCAGGATCATAGGAATGAGGTCTTCATCTCCTTCTCCTTGCTGCTGGTGCTCCTCACCGCTGTCTCCCTCTTCCTTGTCTGTCGTCTGCAGCAGGTTGCGGAGGTGGTCGCGTCGCTCCACTGCCGCATCGGGTGCCTTGTCGGGGTCGCCCGCCTCGCCGGCCTGTGCTGCCGGGAACATGCCGCCGAGTGCCGCCTGGCCCTGCTGGTCGAGCAACCACACCTCCCAGCGCTGCTCCCGCGGCATCCACACGATCTGCTGGTATTGAGAAGAGGGCTCCGGCTTCTTCTTGGGAACGACCGCGACCACAGCCGCAGCAGCAGCAGCAGGCTCCGCTTGGGGTTTCTTCTTGGCCTTCTCTTTCTTGCCTTCCTCCTCCTCCTCCGCCTCCTTGTCTCCCTGCTGGTCCTTCTTTTCTGGCGCGGCCGCTTTGCCCTCGGCCCAGGTCGCATGCAGCTCGCCATAGAAAGCCACGGCCTCGTCGAAGGCCTCCAGCAGACCAGAGACGCCCTCGTTGGCTGGGGAAAACATTCTGCTCTTGGTCTGCTTTTTTACTGCGCCTGGTGTGCTCTCTTCAGGGGGCTGCTGCTCAGACTGCACCTTGGCCATCCGCAGGACCATGAAGCCCCTCTTTCCCCTCTTGGGCTTGTCCCACCGGATTGTCAGTGTCCCATGCATGTTCTCGTCACGCGGAAAGGCTGTCAAGAGCTGGCTCTTGGTGGCGGTGCAGAGGCCCTCCGCAAGCTCATCGATATCCCCATTCGTCTCACTCGCCTCACCGGCCGTGTCATGCATTGTCTCGCCCCGCAGCGGCTCACCGATGCCGTAGAAGGCAGCATCGCGACATACGACGGCGTCGCTCGCGGCGATGCCGATGGCCTGGTCGGTCTTGTCTGCAGCTGGGAAGATGCCTTCGCAGACGAGCTGCTTGGTGTCGGGGCTGAGGCGCCACACCTCAAAACGATGGAGACCGTCGAGCCACATGATGCCTTGCGCGTCCTTGGTCAGGCCCCCAAGGCAGTCAGCCGCACAAGCGGCCGAGCGGGAGAGGGGGGCCTTGGGATGGCGGCCACGTTTGGTCTTGGTGGGCTCAACAGCTGCCGCTGCTGCCGCTGCTGCTGCTGCCTCATCCTGTTCCTTCTCCTCGACTTGTTTTGGCTCCTCGACGACCGCCGGCTTGGCAGCAGCAGCGGCAGCAGCAGAAGCAGGAGGAAGAGGAGGAGGAGGAGGAGGGGGGGCAGACGACATCCTGTCTGCGGCCTTCTTGCTGGCCTTGTCGACCACGCTCCGGACGGCGCTTTCAGAGAGCTCCTCACCCTCGTCGATTCTCTCCTGCAGGCTGACGACCTTGTCACGGACCTTGGCAGCCTGCTCCAGCGCCCTGTCGATGCCGATCTTGGTCAGAACAGTCAGCTTCAGGGGCTGCGGGGTGACCACATCGCGGTCATTGGACAGCCGCACGCCATCGAGCTCGAAGCCAGGGAGCCCTGGCTTCCAGTTGATGCCATCCCGACCATTATCGGCTGTCAGCTCGTAGTTCTGCAGCCGCTCCTCAACATATGCGCTCAGGTCGGCAGGGCCGAGCTCGTCCATCGAGGATTGGGGGGCTCTGTTGTCCTTGCTGAGCAGGGCGGAGGCAGTGATGATGGGTGGTGCCCGGCTTTCACTCGAGTGTCGGCTCGAAGAGGCTGAGAACCGTTGCTGCGTCCACACGATTCGAGCGATGCCTTAGTGGCCTGTCTGAACACACACGGGGTACAGGGAGGCGATGAGTGAGGCGAGGGTCCTTCTCGTTTCCTGCGGTACCTTTTTCTTGTCGGTTGTGCCTTTTGCTGCTGAGCTGCTCATTCAACAGTAGCTCTCTCTCACAGACTCCGCAAGCATCATTTGAACGGAGCTCTTGAGAGAGCGGTTTCACGATTTCCCTAAGTGCGAGCTTAGTCTGCAGATCTTCCCGCGCTCGGTTCGTCATTTGGTGGTGCAGCAGCGTGGGGCCGGCATGCCCGATTGCAGCTGTGAAGGGATGAAGAGTGTCTGCTGTGAGAGGCCAGTGCATCTGGTGGACGAGTGGGAGAGTGCCTTTGGCGACGCCACGGATGTGCTGAATTTGACGTCGGAGCTCAGCCACGAGGGCGAGGACGATGCGCACGACTGGCCCGGCAAGGTCGACGTTGTCATCGAGAGCCATCCCGTTCCGCAGGTACATAAGTACACTAAAAACTACGAGCGATAGACAGAGCCACCCACGATGCAATTAACACAATGCTTACCGTGTGTCTGCCTGTTTTTGTGTCCGCTGCAGCCGGCTTCTCCCTCTAACAGCAGCAGCATCGACCTGGGCAAGACGCAGAGCGAGGGTGACTCGCCGCTCCATCTCCGCTCGCTCATGAAGCCCGTCCCCATGCCGTCGTCCGTCAGCAACGGCTCCAAGTCGACCGCTCCTCCGTCGTCGTTTTTGCCGCTGACTCCCCGGCATGTCGACAAGAAGACCAGAAGCGTCAAGAATCCCCGTCTTGCCGCCCTGAGCTGGGAGAGGATGAATACCGAGGCGGAGCCGATTCAGATTCCCTCCATCACGGGGCTTTGATGACCAGGTCAGGTAGGGGTGCGTGGAAGGGGAAAGTGCACGGGACGACTGTGTATGTGTAAAAGGGGGTGTGATTGTCTGTGTGGTTGCAGGGCCCTGCAGGGGCTCATGTGATGGTCGAAGTGAGCTCATTGGGCACGTTTGCGTACTGTGGGGAGAGAGCCCACCCAGCTATTTTGGTATCACGAGTCGGTGATGAAGGGCGGTGTGGCTAAAGTGTCACTCACCTGCAGGATCAGATAGATGGGCGGAAATACACACGGTTGGTCAAGTCCGCCCAAGACGTACATCTGTCTCCTCTCTACCCTACCTGACTCTACTTTATTGTCTGTCTGTCTGTCTGTCCGTCTTTCTGCATGTCTTTCGTACCCATGTATCCCTTCCTCCCTCTCTCGCCCTCGCCTGCCTGCATGCCTGCCTGCTTAAGCAGTCTGTCTGTTCTGTTTGTCTGTCTATCTGCTATCCAGCCATCAGCCAGGCCAGCCAGCCCCTCGGTATTTTTACGCAGTGGCTGAATGTACCGTCAGGCCTTCCATGACGACACTGAGCGAGTGGAGGAGCGACTCGTTACGTAGTGTTTTGGCGGTGGTTGGGTCTCTTGCCGGGGCTGGGTGGGTGTGGGGGGGTGGTCTGCGTGGTGCTCCTAGTCTGTGTAAGGTTGGTTGACTGACTGCAGGGCCCTCTCGGTCTTCTGTTGTTGCAAGCTGTAGGGTAGGGTGCTCTCTCTTTCTTTATCGGATCGGTCTACGTGTCGTACGTGTGTGTCTATCTTCTCGCCAGACAACACAGACAGGCAAGGCAGCGCTTTGGTCCCAATCTTTGGCTGCATGCTTTCGATCTTTGGCTGGATACTTACTTTGGTTGATTCATACGTCTGTCTACACGTCTGTGTGTCTATGTGTCTTACTACACGCTTCCAAGCCGGCCCAGCTGTGCACACAACATTACATACATTGCCGATGTATGTTTTGTACGACTCTCCTCTCCCCGGCCAGCCCCGCCAGCCCACATCACATCTGTCTGTGCGGTCACGCCGTATTTCTTCACCCTTCCTTGTGTGCATCCGTATGTCTATGTTGGTGCCAGTAACTCTGTGAACGCGTGTATGTGTGCGTACGACGGACTTGATTGGTCGAAGGCGAGACACACGCCAGCAGAGAGCGGCGGCCAAGCAACGCTGCACTGCACCCGGGGTGTTCTGTCTGCCTGTCTGTGGGCGTTGTGTTGTGTGTCCCTCCCTGTCTGTCTCTCTGTCGAAGATGTGTGTTGGTGCTGCGTGGGGTGCACGTGAAGTGCTGTGAGCTGATGGGTGTGCTGGTGGTGGCTATGTGATGTTTTATGGGTGATTTGAATTAGTCGTTAAGTGCGGCGGCGACACCCGTGACGCTGACTGATCGTTCGTGCATCGGTGTGTTGTGTGTTGCGTATGGTGTGTGGTGTGTTGTGTGTGTGATGCCTCTCTAGTGTGTGTTGTGGGGTCTTTGTTGGACGGACAGACCGACAGGTAGGTAGGCTGCTAGCTAGCTAGGTAGGTGGACATGTGTGTGCGAATCGTGGCCAGCCAGATGAACCAATGGATGAACGAAACGCTCGAATGACCGATCAGCATTGGAGAAAGCAGGCAGCGATCCAGTCAGTCAGTCAGTCCTTATAGGTACACACCACCATACCTCCACTGCACAAGTGGGAGGAGAATCCCCATCTTCGCCCAGCCAGAAACACCGAGCCCCTGCACGTACGTACGTACGCTGTCAGCTCGAGTACTCATCAGCAGCATCCATGGCATGCCATTCCTGACTCATAGACGTCCACAATTCTGTACGAGCCAAGCCCATCTCACGGTTGGTCATCCAATACACAAAGATCTGCATGCATTAATTGCATGGTGGGCTGGTCTGTGTGCATGACAGGGTGGCTCACTCAAAGGGTGGGTGGGACGGCAATGGCGATAACCCAATCCACTGCTGACTGGGTGTATGTGTGTATCAATCATACTATCCTCTGCCCTCTCCCCTCCCCTCTCTGTCTGTCTGTGTGTCTGTGTGTGTGTATGTTGTGTGTGCCGTGGCTGGAATGATTGGATGGTGTGACTGCCACTCATCTCGTACGGACGGCCAATCGAGAATTGGGAAAACAGTGAATACACGCCATGCATCCTTGCACAAGTAGCCACACACCTGCACTCACCCATCTGTCGATTCAAGTCAGCCACCCGCCCCCCAATGCCGGCCGATTCACAACGCCCCTCACGACATCACCGCCCTCCCAGGCGGTCGACAGACAGCTCGCGAGGCCTCTCGGGGACGGCGAGGTGTCTGATGCGGACACGCACCAAGGAGGAAAGAGAAAAGGCAATAGACGTGGACAGACATTGCATGGCTTCCCCTCCCCTCATGTGTGTCGCGTGTGTGCACCTGAGTCAGATGTCCAATGGCCGGCAGCAGCTCCAAGGAGGGGCGGTCCATCTTGTTGCGGGCGATGGCCACTGCCCGGGGGAAGGCAGCACGACCAGTGACGCCCTGCCGGGGCGCCTCGGTGGTGTAGAGCTTGATGGATGCCCGCACACCAGGGTACCTGGCCATCCAGATGTATGCCGCAAAGTCATCGCCCTCCTCGTCGCCACAGAGTATGACGAGTCGGTAGGAGGCGCGGCCGGCGATGTAGTAGCGGCCGGCGATGTAGTAGTTGATGGTGCGACAGTCCCACAGGAGCGACGAACGACGCTGCTGGTCGATCAGGGCACTGATGCGATCCCCCTTAGCGGCCGATACGCGCCAGAGTGGCCACAGATGATTCTCGGCCTCCGACACCACATGCGACGACAGCAATGCCAACCTGAAAGAGCAGGGAGCGGAAAGGCAGACAACACGACACATTTCTGTGTTGTGTTCTCTCATTTCAGTCGCTGCATACCTCTCAATGGCCAACTCACGGAAGCTGCCGAACTTGTCACGATGGTCTGCAGACACACACACACAGCGGCAGACACCGTCAATGTCAAGTTGCCTCTCCTGTGGTGCTGTGCCCTCCCCTCTCTTACGTCCGCACGCGGGATCCGCGGCATCGAATCGATCATCGAATCGAACCGGCACCGTCTGCACTCTCACCTCACGCCCGCCCAGCACCTCCCGCCCGTGGGCATTGCGCGTCAGATCCATGAAGGTGCCCAGTCGGTGGCTGAAGAGGCTGTACTGGCGGATGCTGGGCGGCCGGCTGTCGATGACGGCCTTGCTGGGCACGTGGTGCAGGTCGTCGCCCGTCAGCTCGATGGGCAGACGCTGCACTCGTCCACAGCTCTTGGCCATCCGCAGCAGCGGCACGGTGCCGCGCCAGTCGCCCCCCGTCACCATCAGGTAGTGCAGCCGGATCAGTCGGAATGGCCGACGCACGTCCATCGCCCGACCCGGCTGCCGCTGCAGGTGCCGACGGAGGAGGTAGCCGATGCCGATGGCTCCCGTGAGGCTGCACTTCTCGATGATGCTGTCGATGGCCGACACCGCAGCGGAGCCGATGGCGGCGCCGACCGAAGTTGAGGTGCAGCAGAGGGTGCTCTTGAGCTTGAGTGCGAGGGCGTCCGCGCCACACAGGGGGAGAAGTGTGGTGGTGATGACGTCGGTGGGGAGGGGGGGCATGAAGGATGGCGGCAGGAACAGGAAGGACAGCGGGTCCTTGGCATCGCGCGGCTTGATGCTCGGGTCCACACAGAAACGCTCCGCATCAACCTGCACACCCGGATGTGGAAAAAAGCTATGCCATCCCTCCCTCTGCATGATAGGCCTGCCTACCTCATCCACGCTTTGCAGAGGGATGTATGCGTCGGGGGAACGTGGCCGAAGTAATGGAACCCATCGCATCCCTGATGGATGACACACAGTCACACACATACAAGGAGGGATGTGTGTACACCGTGATGCCGCACCACTCTCTCTCCCTGCCTGTGTGTGTGCCATGCCAACCGCGTCTATAGTATCGAGTCGTTGGAATGGCGCTGTCGTGTGTGGCACCACGACCGGCTCAAACTCCTCATCCATCCCACCCACCTCCCGCATGCACACCCGCGTCCCGCCCTCGGCCGGCTCCATTTTGTACACCTCGGCCTCCACCCACTGGAACCTGTCGTCCCTTCTCTGGTCCGACACCATCAGCACGCGGCTGCCCACACGATACCGACACGACGTTGCACCGACAGACGCCTGCGGGACACACCGGCCGTGCACCTCTGCGCTGTGCGGTCGTGTGCTGTTCTGCTCTCACCTCTGGATGAGTAATTTGCCCGGAAGAGCTCGGCGATGCCATCGTGACGATACAACGAGATCTACACTCACTCGAACACTCCAAGCTTACCACGACTCAGCTGCCGCAAAATTTGCGAGCTTGGAGCGAGAGGCTGGGTGGGAAGAGAAAGAACGGCTTTGAAAAAAGAGCCTTCAGAAAGGACAGGCTGTCCTCTGCGTCAGGTCATGATGACAGATTTCGACAATGACGGCCTTGGAGAGCTGCTGAGTCTGCTCCAGGCGCAGGGAGAGCTCAATGGCACTGCCGAGGACAGGGGCGAACGCAATCACAGGGCCGGAGCCGAGGCTGAGCATCAACTGTCGCCGGGTACGTAGGGATATTCGTTCAGATGAGCAATGCATGCGAATACCAGCGTGTGTGGTCGGCTCGTGTTATCTTCCTTCAGAACCATCCGCAGCCGCAGCAACTGCTGCTGCGCCAGCGGTGGCAGCGTCATCCTCTTCCTCATCCATCCCCCCTGTCCATCTTTCGTCCCTCACCCCTCCCCGCCCGCCCCCGACCCGCAGCAGGCCCGACAGGGCGCTGTCCTTCACCAGAGTCCCCTATCTGGCCGACAGGACAGAGCCCGGGAGACTCGCCACCTTCTCGGACCGGCACTTCACACCAATGTCCCCTCAGATGGACGTCCAGCTGCCGATGGATGGCCTCGGGCAGCGGGGCACACGGTCGATGAGGACGAGCCCTCCGGTGGGCAGCAATCGGCGAGGCTCAGCTCCTTCAGAGGTGCGGCTACGGCCACATAGGGCTGAGAGCGTGCGTGAGCGAGGTCCGCCGCAGCCTATGCTGGCGCATTCTATCGGGGATGGGGGAGGAGTGCCGCTGAGTGAGAGTGTGGGGGGGCTGCCGGTGCTGGATGAGGACGTCGGGATGCCCCCAAGTCGACCAGCGAGGTCGTCCAAGCGGTCCAGGGGGCGGAGCACTGCCGCTGCCGGCACTGGCGCCACCCAGCGGAAGAGAGGTGGGCCTGCAGGGGCGGGGGTGGACATGCCTCCTCCTCTTGATGTGATGGCTGAGGCTGAAATGGCGGGTGACTACCCTCACCTGGAAGAAGCCGAAGAGGAGGAGCAGGGGATGGAGCAGGAGGCCGAGCAGATGGAGATTCCCCCTGAATTCACGTGGCCACCGCTACCACCACCACCACCACTGGTCCCACCACCACAACCCTCTGCCAAAAAGGCCGGCAAGAAGAAGAGGCGGCAGCGGCGGCGGGACGAGGACGATGAGGAGTACGACCCGGCGGCAGTCGACTACCCTGGCGGAGCTGCTGCTGCTGCTGCAGGGGGGGGTGAGGATGGCGGCATGTCCTCCCCCACTGGGACTCACAAGAAGCAGCGCAAGAGGCATCTCACGGGATTCATCGTCTTCTGTGCGGTGAGAACACATTCACAAAGACATGCCGCGGGATCTCAGATGTATTTTGTGTGTGTGTGTGTGTGTGTGTGTGGATGTCTTAGGAGCGTCGAAAGGCCAATCGGAGCGGTTTCGAGGGCATGACGCAGAAGCAGGTGATGCAGTCGCTGTCGGGCCAGTGGAAGGCCTTCACCGACCAACAGCGGCAGGCGTACAAGGACAAGGCGGAGGAAATCAAGCAAACAAAGGGCCTCGACGATGCGCCCCAGACCAAGAGAAAGAAACCCCGCGTCAAAAGGGAACCAGTCGGTAAGAAGGCACCACGGAGAGACAATGAGTGAGATCAAGACACACACACGGATGAATGCTCTCTCCCTTGGCTGTTGCTGTGCGTCCATCCATCCATCAGACCCTGACAGCATCTGGGGCATCGTGCGGGCCAACCGCAGCCCCCCTCGTCAGCACCGCAAGCCGCCACCTGACATGTCCGCTGCAGACACCATGCTGCTCGATGAGGGGATGTCCGGCGGACAAGACGACGACAATGGCATGAAGTCACTCCTGGGGCTGCTCGGTACCTACCAACCCACCGAAACACCTAGCACCCCACCCACATCTCAGCTCTCTGTGTGTGTGCCGGTGTGTTGGCATTCAGACGGCGGCACGAGCACGGCTCTGGCCAGGCCGTCCTCGGCGGCCGCCGCCGCCCCTCGCTTCCACGCGGCCCCCCAGGTGCGCATCGGTGAGGACGGCGAGTTGGTGATAGACGAGGAGACGCGGGAGATCGGTGCGGGTCGGCATATGGGTGTTGAGGAGGAGTGTGTGCTGTATGAGGGCGGGGTGGCGTATGAGGTGCAGCAGGGGTCGGTGCAACCCTTCGACAAGGCCTACAAGAACACAAAGGCACACAGATGGACACAAGAGGCTACCGACAGGTCAGGTACTTACCATGGGCAGGGCAGGCGAAGCAGACAGACAGGCAGTGCCGTGCCGTGTGCCTGTGACCGGCCCATCCATTCCATGCATGGGATGCGCCCATCCATCCTTCAGGTTTTATGAGGCGCTGCGCACGTTTGGGTCGGATCTGATGTTGGTCAAGTCGATGTTCCCCGAGGTGTCTGAGAAGCAGATCAAAGACAAATTCAAAGTCGAGGAGAGAAGGGCACCCGACAAGGTACGGGACGGCACGGCCCAATGACGCGCATGCAGGCCGCCCATCGACCCCCGCCTGTCTGTGTATGCCCGCCTGTCTGTGTCAGATTGAGGAGGCACTCAAGCGTGACAGGGGGGAGCTCACCCGGGCACCATACGAAGAGGTATGTACGTGACACACACAACACCGGGGCAGCCGCCCGCCCCACTCGCTGCGTCACTCACGTCACGTCTGTGTGCCCCGCACTGCCGTGCAGATGCATGGTGCCATCGTCCCTCTTGACGAGCAAAAGCGGCAGAAAGACCGCCACGCGAGAAGCCTGGAATTCCTACTCGGTGAGCTGAGCCCGCCAGCACACAGCCGACTTAGGATCAATAAGACAGACATGCGTGTCATGTGAGGGGCTTCCGTGTCTGTCTGTTGTGTTTATCAGATGGGGAGGAAGAGGCCGATGAGCGTCCCCATGAGCAGGGCCTGCGGGCCGAGAAGACAGAGGAGCAGGAGCCGCCGCATGAACAGGACGAGCACGCCGGCCTCCTGCAAAGCCTGCTGGATGGATAAGGGTCTTGTCAAGTCAAGCCACGCTGCCACACAGTCGCAGCGGTGAGGCGCGTTCTTGATTTGACGAGATGCTTTGACGAGTTGGCTCTCCCGGCGATGACCACGGGCTCGCGTTGGGAGCACAGTCGTGCTGGCGGGTGCAGCGCAGCGGCAAGAATGAGTGGATCAGATCAGAATATGTAGATGATGATGAGTGCGTGCATATCTGCAGTGGAGGCAGCCCCATTGTGTGCAGTTTGCGAGTGTGTGACGTCGGTGGTTGCTTCGGTCATCAATATGAATGAAACCTTGGGCTCAATGCACTCAATCACGCCTTCCTTTCTCCCTTTTCGCACTCTTTCGTCAGTCTTCTTCCCGCTTCGCTCGCAAAGGGCCACCGGGGCAGTTCCTGGGTGGCTCTTAGTGGGATGGTCTGTGTGCAAGTTGGCTGCATGTGGTGCGTCCGGCCGAATGGGATGGACTCATCAGCGGACGCGTGTGTGCAGACCGACAGGTGCATACGAGTGAAATTCATCCGCGACAGAGATGGAAAGCACAGGCATGCACGAGCCGTTCACAGCTGAATCCGCATGTACTACAGTCAGCAAAATACGCACACGAATCTGCCAGCACGCCACCTACAAGGCCCACGACGTGTCTGCACCAAATCCACTAACACAGACGAACATAAGGACACACGCGCATCATCATGCCATCGTGTGGCTCTCACCTTCATGATCATGGCGCCTCGACACCGAACACGAAGAAATCGATCGATCCGGGGAGGCGGCGCACCTTGGCGGCCGTCCGAGTGAATCGCTGGGCGAAGGGCGCATCCTGAGGGACACCTGCTGCTGACGCCTCGGTGGTACAAATGGTGACGCGCACTGCATGCAGACAAGAGAGGAGCGGATGATCACACGACACGACAGCATGAGGATGTGCTGTCAGTGTGAATGCGTACCGTCCTGGTTGCCTTGGGGGATGACGAAGGAAATCCATGCGATGAATGGGTCGTTGGATGAAGTCAGCACATGCTCCTGTACACACTCCCCATCGGCCCACTCCAATGTCAGCTTATCCGAGCATCCATTGAGTGGCGCGTGCGGTGATCGAGCAAGTATGCCGCCGACGCCATGCACACCTCTGGCATACACAGACGTTCATATTGGCACAGAGCGTACGACATCTGCCGTCCATCGACTCACCCACGCACCACCACTGCTGGCGACTGGGTGAACCCGCCCACAGCCCGCCACCGATGAACCACCATCAGCTCCTTCAACATGGAGCTCACCGATACGTCAACGGGCCCGTGTGTGATGAGAACCGTCTCCCACCCCAATGACCATGGGTGCCACGTAATGCGGTGGCGGACTGGCGGGTCGTGCGGCTTGGCGTGGTGGGTGAAGGGGTGGTGCTGTGAGAAGGGATGGAAGGGGCGGTCAGAATGGGGGAGGGGCGGGTTGAGTTGGATGAAGAAGTTGGGATGGTTCTCCCGGATGATCCGGAGCTCGTTGTTGTGGCGGAACAGCTGGAGTGTGCCGTCTTGCCGGCCGTTGGGGCGCCGGAAGGCCACGTAGCCACCGACGAGCATTCACTGCGCACAGACTCTGGGCAGTGCCAAGAAGTCCTACAGCCAACACGCACATCCAGCGGCTCATCACCCATTGCTCGATTGTTTCCTTTTCTGTCTGTCGTGTTTACCGCCTTGGTGGCGTGTGTCTGCAGATCTACAGCACCCACAGTGACCGGCAGCTGGCAATAGCCGAAATGCTCGGCGAGAGTGAGTGTGCCGCCCACCTCCCCCCAGCCGCCCTCGCCCCCCTCCTCCACCACCCACATGGCCTTCATCACATCCCCGTGGCTCAGCTGAGGGTCGAACTGCACCACACCGCCCACCCCCGCCCGCTCGATCGCCTTCCGCAGCCGATAGCGGCGGATGATCGGCCGGAGGGCATTTCTGATGGGTCGGGCTGTCGACTTGAGGTGGGCGACGGTGGTGAGGTCAGACTGCGCGATGAGGACCCTCATGGGCGCGGCAGGGATGTCAGTCAGGTCCAACGATGTGGCCTGACGACACACAGACAGAAGGACATACACACAACACGCACATAAGAGGTGCACAGCACATCAGTGTGGGTCTTGTGTTTGTGCCTGCCTGTGGTCACTCCCCCACTCACCTGTGCGCGGCGATGCCTTGTGAGTGCGATGGTCGAGTTGATGGTCTCTGCCAGTTCGGCCAGCAGGTCGGACACAGCAGCAAATTGACGACTCACCTTATCCACCATCTGACGAATGAATCAACACGACGAGAGCAACGCCAAGCAAAGTAGACTCGACAGACACACAGAGGGCTTTGTGGTGTGTGGTGTGTTTGGCAGCCTGCCGCACCAGTGGTGCCATCGAAGCTGCGGTGTCCATCTGCAGGAGTTGATCGATGCAGCTGTTGACCTGCACACCACACACACACACACGCAAGCAGCCGATGAGCTTTGGATGCACTGCATGGAATGGACGAGTTGGTTGGTGTATTGTTTGGCTGATACCTGAGCCTGCTTCATCCAATAGCCTTCTACCCGGGGCAGCAGCAGCTCCCGCATCACCGCTATCGTCTGCAGAGGAGAATTCGCACGGCAAAAGCCAAGCCACACACAAACATGCCGGCCATGGATCACATCATAAGCTTTGCTTGACGCTTTCTGCTTCATTCACATCACTGGCCCAGGGAGCCTCTCTTCTCTGACCCGAGTGGTGACGCCGTCCATCCTCAAGGTGCATGAATGAATCAAACTGATGCTATAACGGATGCTTCAACAGGCTTCGTCTCCGCCATCGCAGGAGCACCAGAAATGCCCTCCTCTGGGGGAAAAAGAGTGGCGCTTTCTCCTCCTCCGAAGCTCGCACGGTTGAAGACCTCCAGCGTGAAGGTCCTTGGCTGCATGAGGACAACGTCTGTGGGCCTGCCGACACACCGCCTGTATCAAAAAGCCAATTGAGATCTCCGCATTCTGAAGATCCACCGCCCGCTGAGCCATGTCTTCTCGGCCGTCCCGCCTTTTTTGGGATGCCACGCAGACCACGACACTTCTGAAGCGATAGATGCAATATGCAAGACAAGCGGTGCCTCCCACTGCGCGGCTGGCCGTGCCCGCCCTTCAGCCGTGATGCCTTCCTGAACAGCCACACCGACAAAGGCAAGAAGTCCGCCCTCTCCCTCCCCACCTACGCCACACACACCACTGCCACAGGCGGCCATGAGTGCTGCCCATACGATGGCGACTCACCGGGCTCATCCTCGTCTGTCGAACGGGCCGACGAGTACATCCCATCTGACAACGAGGGAGAGGCCACTGGCACCGGCAAGGGCAAGGATGAGGGGCGGCGGGGCAGCAAGGACAGCTGCAGTGACGGCAAGCAGCGGAAGCGTAGCTTGTCGTTCAACTCGTCCAAGCTGCGGACGGGCCACACGTCGCTGTTTGAGAACGCCTTCCAGGCCCGGCTGGACCGGAGGCGCCAGGACAAGTCGGGCTGGGCCAAGATGCGCAAGGCACTCAGCTGCCTCTGGTGCTGCGGAAAGGTAAGTAAGGTGACCAACACCACACACACACACATTCACATAGGATAGGAGGGGCAGGGGCAGGGCAAGGTTGGTGGTGCTTCGTCTTTCATCCCTCATGTCGTGTACGTGTGTCTGCAGGTGGAGGTCCGCATGGACGAGTTTGATCTTCAGGCCATCACGCGCGACAACGTCCTGACCGGCGAGTTTGCGGCCTCGCAGGACAACTTCAAGCGACTCAAGAGGGTCAGCACAGAGAGGGGCAACAGTGGCAGGGGCAACTTGTGATGTCACATGTGTGTTGATCTGATCACAGGTTCGTTGGATCCAGTCCCCCCGCGCCCAGAATCTGTTTACGTGGCTCATCGTCTTCAATGCGGTGTTCATCGGCCTCGAGATCGAGCTCAATCAGAATGCCGACAACTGGCAGGTACGTCGGCGGGGCGGGCTGATCAGATGCATTTGATGCACAGCTTGTGAGATATGTGTGTGTGTGTGGACCAGACTGCGTCGATATTCCTGTCGATCGAGCTGCTGTTCGTGGTGCTTTTCACCATCGAGCAAATCCTGCACCTACAAGCCGAGGGACTCAAATACTTCAGAGTCAGCCACACCCAGACCACATCCATCCATCCATCCATTGTGTTTGTTCATCGGTTTATTCAGGATTTCTTCAACACGATGGACTTCATTCTGGTGGTGCTGTCCATCGTGGAGAACGCCGTGGCGACCCTAGTGGCAGTGGAGAAGACGCGCGCATCCCTCGCTGACGCCTCCACCCCCAATCTCGACTACTTCGAGAGTCTCCTTGGCAACCATGGAAAGAACTCCAAGAGCAAACTGGACACACTCCTCGCTCTTCGGGTGGGTCGGTGGGGTGGGGAGAGCGGGAGAGAAGAGAGCTTGGATGAATGCGTGCTTTGGTGTGGTGTGGTGTGGCAGACGTTGAGGCTCGTGCGGTTGTTGCGTATGCTGCGGATTCTGCGGTCGTACAAGGAGCTGTGGCTGCTGGTGCAGGGGTTAGGCAAGTCGCTCCGGTCGCTCTTCTGGATCAGCGTCTTCCTACTCATGACGCAATGTCAGCACAACACACACCAGGCCATCCATTACCCAGGCTGCCTCCCCTCAAACCACACCCATGATTCCTCTCTGTTTGTGCGGTGTGTGGTGGTGGTGTGGCGGTGCAGACATCTGCGCGACCTTTACAACGCGCCTGTTCGGTCAGATCCACAGCAGCGACGAGCTGATGGACGAGTGGTGGGGGAGCATCCTGCGGTCGGCCTTCACCCTGTTCCAGCTCATGACCATGGAGGGCTGGAACGAGATCGCCAGACACACCATGGATTTCGCTCCTGCAAGCGCCATTTTCTTTGTCGCCTACATTCTCTTCACCAACGTATGCTTGCCTTCACGCCCATCCATCCATCCACCTTTACATCCCATCCGTCCGTCCATGTGTGTGCAGGTGACGCTGCTGAACTTGGTGACCGGTGTGATCGTCGAGGCCGTCAATGACACGAGCAGGCACAACGAGGAGGAGAGCGAGGTGGAGCTGCAGGAGCGGCGGCTGCTCGAGGGCAAGCGCATCCTCAGAGAGGCCTTCCACGCCGCCGACCACGACAACAACCACTGGCTAAGCAAAGAGGAGCTGCTCGAGGCCCTCTCGACACGGCAGTTCCTCGACGACCTCAAGCGCGCGCAGATCTCGTGGCTCGACGCACTGGACCTCGTCAGAATCATGCACGCCAACAACATCGAGGTCGGTCAGTCGCAACACACACACACACCACACACACACACATGGATGGATGGATGGATGCATGAATCACCCACGTGTGCAGGAGCTGCGTGTCGAGGATTTCGTCGAGGGCGTGAACCGCGTCAAGGGCCCCGCCCTCTCGAAGCACCTGCTGATGCTCCAGTTCGACCAGCAGCGGCTCCTCGGCCACCTCTCAGAGGCCCTTCTCTCCGTTCAGAAGCACCTCAACATCCCCCACGCATCCATGAGCGACTCCCAGCGCAGCCAAAGGGACGACGAGGAGACCAACGACGGCGACGAGGCATCCGACAACGGCAAGCAGGGCGGAGATGGGGGTGGTGGTGGTGGTGGTGGTGGGGAAGCGTCTGATGGGCGAGAGGAGAGGATCAACAAGGCTGTGGAGGCGGCGGTGCAGTCGGGCATCACGGCGGCATACGAGGGGGCAGGAGGGACTGAGGGAGGGGGCGGGGGCGGCCTGCTCTTCAGGAGGGCCAGAAGGTGCGCAGACGAACAACGCAACGCACCTTACAGACAGACAGAGACAAACAATCATGTCGCTCATGACATGACAACACCCTCTTGGCTGTTTGTGCCTTGCTTGCCCTGTCCCTCTCTGTCTTTCTCTCTCCTGCAGTAGTGTGGATGTGACCGACAGCTCTCTGCTGTCTCGTCGGCTGCAGAACCTCCCTGCCCTCCCCCCGTCCAGCACCACACTCGTCGACTCATCGCCAGAAGACATGCGACCCCGCACACCAGACCTGCACCCATCGCAGGCAACCAACGGCCGTCCACCCGTCCCCCCACACAGGCGCAGGGGCCCACCCGGGACCACAACCACCAGCAACTCGCTGCAGCCGCCCTCGCCCACCTTTTCCAGAGGCTCACGTGGGTCGCCGTCGAGGCGCGGTGCAGTCGACCCAGAGGCATCCCCGCAGCACTCGGCCGCCACATCGACCGGCCCCCCTCGGCCCCGTCAGCAGATCCAGCGGCAGAGCAGCACCATTCGGGAGCTTTACGCAGCGCCGTTTAGGGGCGGGTATCTTGGCGGGGACATCCCGATGTCGTCATTCTCTGAGCGGGAGCGGGCCAACTCGCTCAACCCGTCAGTGCATCTGTGGAACAGGGAGAGGGAGAGGGAGAGGGCCACTGCGGCTGATGTGCGCAGCAACATCTCTTCCAGCCCGCAGATGGTCTTCCGTCGAGGGTTGGGCGGGGCGTTTATGGCGGCATCGCGGGAGCCGTCAGAGGCGGACAGGTCCACCCACACACACGCCACACACGCCACACACGCCACGGCGCCTGCAAGGCAGTCCTCATGACACACTGACGGGTGAATATGCAGTGCACTCCTTACATAATTGATGGTGTTTGGTGCATTCATGGTGTTTGTTGCACGTGTGATCGCACGGCTGCATCAGATAGGGCTTGTCGATTGGCCGACCATTGACTGTTTTGCGTATCGCAGGAGGCAGGAATGCAGGAATGCAGGCAGGCGGGCAGGAAGTGACGGGCGGACTCGCCATGTCCGCCAACAGACAGACAGGCAGGGAGGTAGGCAGGGAGGCAGCGAGGGAGATGGTACTTTGGTTACCATTCGTTCCTCCGTTTTACATACATGTCGGTGGAAGGTTTAGATACATGTTGGTGAAAGCTCTGCCTCTGTTCCAAATGGCAGCTGGCGGAGGGCATGCAGTGCAGGCATTCAGTGATCGATTGCATCCAGCCATCCCATCCATTCATCTATCTATCGCATTCCTCGTGTGTGTGTGTGTGTGTATTATCGTACCCTTCATGCCATGCATCCATCGTACGTGTGTATACGCCTCTTCGTTTTTCGTCCGTCCAGTGGAGGCCTTTTTTGAGACTCCGCTGCTGGTGTTGATGCTGATGCGATGCTGCCGTGCACATTTTGGTTGCGTGCAGTGCGCAGCGACCGATGCCCTCTCTCGCACGTGGTGTGGTATGGTGTGGTGTGGTGTGGTGCATAACTGTCTGATTCTGTGGCTGTCATGCAAGCGCTTTTGTGTGTGACCTAACCTGCATGACGCCTGCCTACATGACGGTTTTTGTTTGCTGGGGCATTCATTCTCTGTGATGTCGGTATATTGTGCGTGCGTGGCTGGCCGTTTCTGAGGCAGGTAGGTAGGTCGAGCTGTTCTAGCTGCTCCTTTTGTCTGGCATGTGTGAATGAGGTATGGTTGCGTGATGTGACGCGGAACTTCGTGCGTGATGATGTGCCCCACCCATCCGTCCGTCCATCGACAGGTGTTTCCTACATTACATTCTCTCGTGGGTGTGAGGGGACACACAAGGACACGTCAGGGAGGCAGGGAAGCACCATCACCCTTTATAATCAGATCTGTTCACCCCTCATTGACGCAAACGCGCATCATGTCCATGTATGAGTCACTCGACGAATGAAGTGTCCTGTTCGCTCGAGGCAAGCAGGCAGGCAGCACGCAGCCACGGAAACCACACACCACACACCCACTCCCATCCGCCACACCACACCCCCACCGATCAGAACTTGAGTTCGTGGGGCTTCATGTTGTTGGTGAGGGAGAATCTCGTCTTGAGGTACGACTTGAGGACGGCGTCCGCCTTGGCCAGCGCGCCCAGGACGGCGCCATCGACCTTCATCTGGTCGGCCTTCTTCTCGTCGCTGATCTCCACCTTGGCCTCGCCCTTCTCCTCGGCAAAGATGCCGCCCTCACTCTTGGACCCCCCTCCGCGCTTGCCCTTGGGTTTGGCGAAGTAGGTGTCGTCGAACTTGTTGACGTCCACCTTGCCGATGTCCACCTTGGTGCTCGTGGCGATGACGTACCGCTGGTTGACGCGCCGCAGCGGGATGCCGTTCACCGAGTAAGGGCCAGTCACCATCAGCAGGCCGGACGGCAGGTGCTTCAGGAAGACGCAGCGGTGGCCGCGCGCCTTGCCCGCCAGCAGGATCAGGATGGTGCCGGGGGTGATGGAGCTGCGCAGCTTGGGAGGCCTCGCCGTCAGCTTGCGAGGGTTCACCACCGCCCTCTTGGCTTTCAGCTTGATGTTGTCTGCTCGCTTTGTCGCCCCCGCCTTCGCCATTGCGGTGGTGGTCTTGTTGGTGTTCGTTGTGACGCCCAGACCTGGTGCGAGCTTATTGACCTGGGAGCTAAGCTCGCAGGAGATGGATGCCAAAGTTGAGCGTTCTGCTTCTCTGGAGCCTGCTCACTACTGGGATTCACGCCTATAGCTATCCATCAGTCAACACCGTGCATCGCCTGGCTCGAAGGTACACGACAAGCTGTTTGTCCCGTGATTGATCTGATCTGCGTGCTCTGGTGCATTGCAGGCCGTTGTCGCCCGTGCGTATGAGTGTGCTGACGATAGACGGCAGCACACTAGAGGGCGGTGGTCAGATCTTGCGCAACGCCTTCGCTTATGCGGCGCTGCTGAACAAACCGCTGAGAGTGTATGGATCAATAAATGCCATGCAAGCAGACGATGACCGTATATGGATGCTTTGCTTGTGTGCGTCATGTCAGATTCAACATCCGTGCCGGCAGGTCCAAACCGGGGCTGGCGAATCAGCACCTTGAGTCCATCAGGCACGTGACATGGCACGTGGGGCAGGACAGACGACACACACACGACAAACTGACTGACCCACACATCCACCGCCATGATGGGTGTATTGATTGATCAGGCTCTTGTCGCGCATCTCACATGGGAAGCTTGGGGGCGATCAGGTGGGCTCGGTCCAGGTCACATTCTGGCCGAACACCATCGTCGCCGGGAAATATGCCGCTGACCCCGGCACGGCTGGCAGCATCACTCTTATGATACAGGTCGGTGCGCATTTTGTTTGCCTGTCTGCCTGCCTACGTCCCCTGGCTCCTTCCTTGTCTGTGTGTCTACCTGTCGGTCGTCAGGCTGTCATGTGGCCGTGTCTGTGTTTGGGCGCCGAGGTGCAGCTCGACCTCAGGGGCGGCACGGACGTGAGCGTGGAACAGAGAGAGACACACACTCTTCATGTGGGTCTGGGTGGATGCGTGTTGTTGCTTTGTTCGTGTCTGTGTTGTGGGTCGTGTGCAGGTGTCGTTCTCGCCTCCCCTAGACTACCTGACCATTGTGTTGCGCCCTCTGCTCCGCTCATTCGGTGCTGACTTCGATCTCACCCTACACAAGAGAGGCTTCTACCCCAAAGTGAGCAAAACGACACGGACCCACAACACACACACACAGCCAAGCCGACAAATGTCAATCCATCATCAGGGTGGCGGCCACGTGACGGTCAACTTACACCCCCCTCCCACCCGCCCTCTGCAGCCCATCACTCTGCTCAGCAAAGGCACCCTCAGTCAGATTCGCGGCCTGGCCTACACATCGGGGGCGGTGAACCCCAGCAACGCCGACCACATGAAGGCGTCCCTCGTCCAGGCGCTAAAGAAGGGCGACCCGGCTGTGCGGCGGGTTGACATGAGCATCGAGACTGTGCACCTGGACCCTCAGGTGGCCGTGGGCAGCGCCAGCGGGCTGTGGGTGTGTGCCGAGACCACCGAGGGCTGCAGATACTTCGCTAATGCAGAGGGAAAGAAGGACGTGCAACCCAGGTGAGATGAGCTGAGGGATGCATGGGCCGCGTACCGTGATCTAGGTACACATGTGTGTGTATCTATGTGTGTGTGTGCAGTGAGACTGCCCGTCAGGTCGCCGCTTCACTGATCGACCAACTCAGCCAGAATGGATGCGTCGACGAACACACACAGGTAAGAAGCGGAACGGCACACAAGCGGTAAAAAGATAAAGGCCACGTATCCATTGTGTGTGCAGGACCAGCTGATCATGCCGATGTCGCTGGCCCTCGGCACGTCCCGCATTCTGTGTGGCCCGCTGACCCTCCACACGCGGACGGCCATGTGGGTCGCCGAGACGCTCACCGACGCCAAGTTCAAGATCACAGAGAGCCCCACTGTGGACGGCGTTGGCCGGGTGGAGGGGGCGGTGCTGCTCGAGTGTGAGGGCATTGGTTGGGGAGCGGAGCGGGAATGATCTCACAGGCCATCACGTGATCGCTGTGTTGTGGCTGCCGTTTGTCTGTTTATACACTCATGGTGCATGCTGCACATGGGCGTCTCTGCCCGTGTGCGCCATCTTTATCTGTTGTTGGGACGAGGGGTGTCAGTCAGCATGCTGGATGTCCTGGCTCGTCTGCGTGTACGGTTGTTGGTTTGGCGCATTTGTTGCTTCGAGGCGCTGGTGGCCATCCTAGCGCTTAGAAACCGCAGATTCGGCAGAGTGGCGACCGTTTATTGTAAAGATATATAATGGCATGCCCCATTTCGTTCAGGAGAGCCGCTGTAAGAAGAACCTGTTCCAATTTGAAATACTCATTTCACGCAAACGGGAGTCTGCGGACGAGAGTCTCTAACGCTCACGCGTTTCTGGAGGCGGGGAAAGCTAGCTAGGCCCACAGAAGGCTAGCTAAGCCCGCGGAAAGCCAGCCAGCCACCCGGAAAGCTGGCCAGACCACCCGGAAAGCCAGCTTTCCAGGCCTCCCTGCCAGCTTTCCAGCCAGAAAGCTGGATGTCCAGCCGGAAAGCTGGCCAGACCACCCGGAAAGCTGGCCTTCCGCGCCTCCCTGCCAGCTTTCCAGCCGGAAAGCTGGTTTTCCCGACCTCCCTGTCAGCTTGCCAGCCGGAAAGCTGGCTTTCCCGACCTCCCTGTCAGCTTGCCAGCCGGAAAGCTGGCTTTCCCGACCTACCTGTCAGCTTGCCAGCCGGAAAGCTGGCTTTCCCGACCTCCCTGTCAGCTTGCCAGCCGGAAAGCTGGCCTTCCAGGCCTCCCTGTCAGCTTGCCAGCCGGAAAGCTGGCTGTCCCGCCCTCCTGGTGCTCAGAGGGCGGAAAGC